>SDVV010003255.1:0-21640 GCA_016164225.1 Gammarus roeselii | reverse complement strand
CACTCCAGAATACGCTCAGCAAGGTACGTTCAGTAGACCATTGACGTGGACGGTGCATGATGGAACAGTATACGCACTCCAGAATACGCTCAGCGAGGTACGTTCAGTAGACCATTGACGTGGACGG
This sequence comes from Gammarus roeselii, assembly GCA_016164225.1. Lineage (NCBI taxonomy): Eukaryota > Metazoa > Arthropoda > Malacostraca > Amphipoda > Gammaridae > Gammarus > Gammarus roeselii. Next base: position 21,513 of record SDVV010003255.1, on the reverse strand, counting down.
TGCATGATGGAACAGTATACGCACTCCAGAATACGCTCAGCAAGGTACGTTCCGTGAACCAATGCCATGGACAGTTTATGATGGCAAACGATACGCAGTCCAGAATAAGCTCAGCAAGGTACGTTCTGTGGACCTTTGCCATGGAAGGTGCAGGATGGAGAAGGATACGCAGTCCATAGTAAGTTCAGCAATGTACATTTGATTGGACTATGAGCATATGAACAATGCATGCTGGTGCACGCTAAGCAGCCCAGCAGAGCGCTCAGCAAGGTACGTTAAATCGACCATGGCCCCGGACGGAGAATAAGGGCGCTCGAAACGCAATCTCCAAGAACGCTGAGCTAGGCACGTTCAGTGATCAACGGCCCAGGACGGTTAACTCTTCTGCCGGTCCAGCTCAAGAAAGGGATGACTTTCAATATTATATTAATTGTTAATAACCACAGAGTTTTTGTGTTATTGATGTATAAGTATTTTCGAGATTGTAGGTAATGACGTTATAGTTGTCAATACTTTTGTATCTTCCTATCACCTGAACGAATACCGATTATATGTACTTGTTAACTCATATTTTTGGTAACAACGAATCATGTTCGGCTTTATTTGCTTTACCATCCAGCATGATTTCATTCGCAATATCATCCGGTGAGTTTAGTTGCAGTTACCGAGATCATTTTGCTACATCCTTCTAACGAGTCCATATCTTGATCACGTGTTGAGTTAAACTCAACGACAAATTCATTCCTACAAATTACAAACATTTGAAATAAATCTAAATACCTTCACCCTATGATAAATTTAGAGAAGTGACTGCTATTATTTGTATGCTGTGAGAGGATTTTGTTGAGGCGATTGCATATGACAATTCTAATTCCCTTTGATATTAAGTATATATTCCACGAAACACAATTATTAGCGGGAAGTGGTGGCTAGATAAATATAGCAGACCGGGGGTGGTCTGTAACAGGGGAAGGTTGTTTGGGTATAGCATAACTGGTCATTTACCTTTTCCACCAATTCCCACAGACACGCATGAACATAAAGTTGTCTTATGTTCGAGCACTGCTAGAATTTCACATTTCATTTTAAAATGTGAATAATCGTAATGCGAATAATTGTAATGATATTCGTAATAAATATTGATATAATCGTAATAATATTTGTAATAAATATGAATTGTGCCTCACAAACGATGCACATTTAAGTACAGTTCAATGATTACTGCTCCGATAAGGGATCGGATTGTGGGCTGTGCAGACCTTATTAGACCGCGATAGCGCTGTATGCCACACAGTTATTAGACCGCGATAGCCCTGTATGCCACACAGTTATTAGACCGCGATAGCCCTGTATGCCACGCAGTTACTAGACCGCGATAGCCCTGAATGCCACACAGTTATTAGACCGCGATAGCCCTGTATGCCACACAGTTATTAGACCGCGATAGCCCTGTATGCCACACAGTTATTAGACCGCGATAGCCCTGTATGCCACACAGTCATTAGACCGCGATAGCCCTGTATGCCACACAGTTATTAGACCGCGATAGCCCTGTATGCCACACAGTGCATTTGGAAGCGATTACCAACATCGGGAAAGGCAATAGCCATGATAAATTCGGATCACACGAATAATTTTCTCATCGTGATTCAAATTGGTGATCACTTCTGCGAATGACGTATTTAATTACGAATAATATTCATTCCAAGTCGTTAGCCGTTGTTGAATTCGGTTCTAAGAAGGTGTTTTATTCGCTTGCAGTAGAGACAAAACCTAGACTATTGAGAGCAAACACGTAGAAACATCACGGACTACTTACTCTCATGATTTGTTAATGCATTTTTACTATTGCACGCAATTTCAAGAAGGCAAATATGCGTTAATGCCTGAGATGAATCAAGCGGTTTATTCCCTAGCTCCCCACCGGCATCAAGACGAACAACACTGCCAGGGGGTATTCCGGATTCCAGGTCGACAATTCACAATTCCAAGCTCTAAGACCACACTATCAGTAGCACGCGAAATAAATTTACGACAATATCTTGGATTTTTTTAGATAATACGTTTTACTAATATTAGTTCAATCATTATTCTTCAGATCAAAAGTTTGAAATATAGTGTAACTGTGAGGACTATCTTGCAGTCAATATTAACAAATGGAATGAAGTTCCGTGGAAATTGTTCCGGTATGACTTTTTAATTGCGGTATTTGATATGCATTTAGTCCTTGTATCAGCTCACACAGTGTCTGTTAGAGTATCTGAGTTCAATAGCGAATTTCATTCTCATGATATTCAACCTGAATTTCAAAGTTCTATCTCAGGGTAGAAATGTTCGAGTATCAATTCAGTTATCTGTATTTTTAGGTATGCGTTATTAAGCTCACATACAAAGATCTTATATGTTAAGATTAGTTTTCTTGACTGATTGTCGTTTGAGTAACTTAACCATTCATCATTCAGACAATTGTCCCCCCAATAGAAGCTACGTGCAAGCTAAATAGAACTGCCGTTTATTAACTCTGCGCTTTGCTTGGAGTATACTCTCTCATCGCCTTCCCTGATAAGGGCGATTTGCTGCTATTGCGGCGCGGTATGGTATCAGTGCCATATCTGCAATGCCCTTTGATAAGACGTGGATTGCCATAGAATAAATAGCGCTGCTCTGTCTCCTCTGTGCGGAGCCTTCAGTGAAGAGCAGTGTATAAACTTTCGAGTAGATGTGTTCACTAAGAAATTATAGACCACTCCTTCGTCTCCAGTAATGAATTGTTTTCCAAAGTTGATTGAAATTTTACAGACCAAATCCCCACGCGTTCAGGTTAAACTCACCAAACTTCGTGACCAACGAATACATCTGGCAAATGTGTTTATAAACAATTAATGTTTCGAAAGTGTACAAAACTCAATTAGTTCCCTTTTCAAGTGACGACAACAACACTATGTTAGGTATCGGAGATTAGGAATAGAATATGGTATATAGACAGGATGAACGAAACTATTGTTAAAGAGGTGAAACGTATATGAATAATAGTTTGGATCGCCTGTACATAACACCTTAGTCTTTATGTCGTAACCTGCACCATGCAGTGCTGGAATTTATGAGTGGGGAGAGGTGGCAGCTGCTCACGAGCCTCCGTAACCTGAGGACCTCCACACATCCAATGTGATATTATTATTAATATAAGGCGCACGACTGGTAACCACTATTGACCTGATCGAATTGAGGCCCTAAACCAGACCTTATTGGTGAATCGCCCGTGCCTTATCAGCGACCAAGGTAGCCCAGCCGGTCGATGGTCGGCTGTTGTCAACGGACCGGATGGGACGGCATGGATGTGATTCTGGAGTTCAAAATAATTTAAATGTAAAAACAAATAATATGTTAATTCAGAATGCGCAAAGTGCAGTCAGTAGGCAACCCAGTCGACGTCGGTCTTTGTTTGATGAACGGCGGCAATGTCAGCTTGCGACATAGCTACCGTTATTGTCGATATGACAGAAGGCATGCACGATGTCAATTGACGCGCAAACGTCTGTATACCTCTACTAGACCACGGCACGACCTTTTGACAAACACTGATGAGGCGTTGGTTCAGTGCTGGTTCGACCTTTGTCAGACACAAGGCGTGGAATTCGCGTTGGTTCACATACGGTATATTAACTGAGAATCCTCTAGAAATCACAGGTCGGTCCCTAGTTTGTGCTGGGACCTTAAACCGCACGTTTGTTTGCCATTATATTGATGGTCGTGTAACGTTAGCTGTATAGTCACTATACAGAGCTAATAGGCCAACAAGCGTGAGCTCCCTGGCTCCTGGCGTGAACTAGGGGGCCAATGAGGAGTAGAAAGAAACTCCATGTAGGAGGGACCAGCATCCCCTCCACAGTGCCAAAGATCAAGATTCCAATGACCAAGAACGTCAGCCTTTCCAAGATGACCAGCGCCACCTCAGCAGCAGAAGACGGCCGGAGAGACAAACGCATCGACGAGCTAACCAGGAACGTCCAGGAAATATTGAATCTACTAAACCAAGCTACCGGCCTCTCTGAGCAGGAAGCAGAAGTTTTCGCCTCAGAACCTAGCACAATTTACGACCGTCTAACGAGACTCAAGGGTCGTGTCACGACCATTTTTCTCCATATCCACGAGATAGTAAAGAACCAACTAACTAAAGAACCCGCAACTTACACAAGTACCTCCACCTCTACGTCCGACGACAACTTCGACAACTCTTCACCCCTCAAAAAACCCAACCGAGCTCCAAGGTCTGCAAGGAGGAAGCAATACACGCTATTCAAATAAACACAACTTGTTCAACAATAGTCATACCTTTCCCGAACACCTGAAGATCACGTTCGACGCCAACGACAGACCATATATTTGTCCATACACTTTACAAAAAGAACTGGGTTCATTCACTGGCCGTCCAGTCCTGAGCGTCGCCACTAACGGCGATGAAGGCTTTGCCACCAGAGTAGACACAAAACTTCAAAGTGACACGATTCTCTCCAAAACCAGACTCTGTGAACAGCCATGCAATACAGTGCCACACCAGACTTTATCAACAAGTTCAGGTTGAATCTACGTCGAAGATATCCCGAAGAAGGAAATCGAGGGGTATATCACTGGACTCGTTCAATACGAAGACTGCGTTGTCGAAGCAAAGGTCGCACCGAGGATCACACTAAGAAGAGAGACTACCACAGCACTAATATTGAAATTTAACTGCCCTACTCCATCAAAATATCTAGACATTCCCTTCTGCGCCACCAAAACCGAGGTTACACCATTTGAGAGACGTCCGATGCGATGCTATAAATGTCAGAAATACGGACACACGAGAGGAAACTGTAATGGTAAACAAAGATGGTCATACTACTCCCAGGACGACCACGACAAACGGGAAGATCCCCAGTCTTGCCAGTCCAGAGAACAGCAGTTTTATTGCAAAATAGACGGACACCCCACCGGACACAGAGATTGCCCAGAGAAGGAGACGGGGAGAGCGATCCTCCAATACAAGATAGATCACGGGGTCGGGCGACGAGAGAGGCTGTAGTCTCGATGCGCTCTTCCCAGAATGACCCTCCTACCCGGGAGAGGAGACCGGCACCAGCGGTGCAAGCAAAGTTGCCTTTTCAACTAATTCATTCATAATGATGAAGTCACTCATCGAACAACTAGGAGGAAACCGACAGAATTTCAACGACAAGGTAAAAAATATTTGGCCAACGTCGTAGAACGAGAGCAAAGTAACGTCATATCAACGATTACTCACATAAACAAACTCAAAGTTACAGTTGGAATACATCAGTCCTTCAACGATACCAAACAAATTATATACACTTCCCGTTACACGTCTTCAACCGACCTCATTGCTTTCGCTGAAGGTCTAGCTGAAGATTACGGATTTACCGAAGTCCGTCAAACAACATGGATAAAATCACGTAACGCAAGTTGTAATGCATACCAAATTACCTTCCCAGGAATGACGAACCGGAATTCATAGTAATCCCGGGTAAACAAGGGAGAGCCAAAACCTACCCAGTTGCAACATGGCCCCCAATGTGTAAGAAATGTCATGAACACGGCCACGTCGCCGCATACATGACTGCACAGCCCGCCACCCTAAATGCTACCACTGCTCATGCTCCCACAAGGCAGGCGACCGCGACTGCCCAGTACACATGGACCAAAAATAAATAACAATTACACAATATGAACGCAGAGTTTCACGGGAACAAGCCATCCAAATTTGGAAAGACGATAACCCAAACCGCCTCAATTATGCCAAAGCAGTCAAATCGACAATCCAACCAAACTCCCCCGACGACATCCACACATCATCAGAACAACATCGTAACAAGACCCCAACACTCCTACCTGGCTGCAGTGCTTCCTCACTCAGCCCAGCGACCGCCCCCGCACCAAAGACGCACAGTCCTAGAAATGATTTATGCAGAGACCAAGAGGACGACGAGATGGACGCATCCCCCGCAGTCGAACATGCAGCAAGGCTCACTACTATGAAAACGAAAAGCAAGGAGATGAAGAAACCTCCGATATCCAGGCGCCACTGAGTAAGAAGATCAGTAACAGCTCTCAAATAAAGGCCCGTCAGGACCAAAACCCAGAACTACCTCCACCTGTCTAAAATGCGGCTCCATTCGTTGAAAACCACTGCGAGGGACAAAATTACCCGTTTACAAACTCAACTCACGAACGCATCAACAGCGAGAACGATCACGGCCTCGCTGACAGCGCTAACCTCGAAGAGCTCATACGCGAGACCTCTGCACAACCAGTCATCTTACCTGGCCCAAATACCTCTCACTCCACACAAGAACCCACACAAATAAAAAATGCTACCACAGAAGAAGAGCGCACTCGCTCACAAAGCAAACACAAAGAGCGCACACCCTCGTCTTCCCGCAAGAGCACTCGCAGCAGTTACCGCAGCAACCCCAGCAGACAACCTTCCACCGATGGCAGACACTCCCGTGAACACTCCCGATCCGGAACCCCTGGGCAAACTCAAAAACGTGAGCACCACAGAAACTCCAGCAAATCACGCGACCACTCTAGATCATCAAGGTCAGAGTGCCAACAGCCTTCAAAATGAACACCAAAATACTCCAGTATAACTGCCAGGGGCTCGGAAACAAGAAAGACGGATTACTATCCTTAATCGCCACCCATAAACCTTTGGTGATAGTCCTCCAAGAGATCAAACTTCGAGAGAGCGCCATCTTCAAAATCCCTCAATATATCATACACCGCCGCGAAGGCCATACCAACGTGACTGTTTACGGCGGAGTGGCACTTATGATCCACCAAAGCATACCTCATCTCCCCCTTCCCCTAAAGACTGACTTCCAAGCTATCGTCATAAAGATATGCGTCCTAAGGTCAATGACAGTGGTATCCACCTACTCATCACGAATACGCGACCTCTCGGAAGCACTAATGACCGAATTGCTAAGTCAACTGCCCCCACCAACAGATCCCAGGGGAGTGATAATGGCTTACACCATAAACACTCATAATCTGGTCCTTCTCAACGACGGACAACCCTCCCGAATCACCCCGGAAACTGAAACTGACATCGATTTATCCATATGCTCCCCACTCTGACACTCCAACTCGTTAGGGGAATTTTGCCATCAATACACGACAGCGACCATAACCCAGTCATCATATCAGTGCTTAACAACCAACCAAGCAACCCTGCCCCACAAGAACTTCGATTCAATTGCCGGAAAGCCAGCTGGGTAGAATACTCAGCACACATCGCGTGGAGTGATAAGGACATCTTCCCCGAAAACCTTTCGGAACACGAAATCCTCACCTAACTATACAAAAAGTTTCAAGCTGCAGACGAGGCAAGCATTCCCCACTATGCCCCTTCAATCTTCTTTCCAAAACCATGGTGGGGCCGAGAGGTGCAAGAAGCAAGAGATAAGCGTGAAAAGCTATACCATGCCTACCGACGCACACAGTCCCCCAGGAACCAAGTTGCATGGAAAAGGGCATCTGCTGTATTCCGAAAACTTCTGGTGGAGAAGAAACGTGAAACTGGGCTCAATTAGTCAATACTATTAATTGAAACACCCCCTCTCCCAGGTTTGGGTAAAAATTCGACGAATTCTGGGAAAACCCGAGCGACCTGTTAACATCCTTTCTGATGGAGGCAGAACCTATATTTCACATGCGGAAATCGCAAACAAACTAGCTCAGACGTTTAGCCAGATTTCGCAATCAACAAACTACAAGGCTGCTTTCCAACGGGAGAAGGACTTGCGAGAAAGCGAACATCTTCACTTTACTTCTAGAAACGAAGAGGGCTACAAAAAAGCTTCCTCCCTCCACGAACTACAGAGCGCTCTAGACCATACACGTGAAACTTTACCTGGGCCAGGCCGGGTACACATCAACATGATCAAAAATCTCCCAGAAGGCGCCCGTGAGCACTAATTAAAAGTGTTCAACACTATGTATTCAAACTCCTTTTTGTCCGATCAATGGCGGGAATCTATAATTATCCCAATACCCAAACACGGGAAATTCCACGGTGACCCACATAACTATCGCCCATTGCTCTTACCAGCGTCCTCAGCAAGATCATCGAAGGATAGAGAAATACGCGCCTTGTCGACTACCTTGAAATGTATGCAGGCCTGAACAGAATCCAGTGTGGCGGCCGCAAGCGCCACTCCACGACGGACCACCTTGCAAGACTGGAATCTGACAATAGACAGGCATTTGTAGGAGGGGAACACCTGGTTTTCATTTTTTTCGAATAGGAAAGAACATACGATACTACCTGGAAATATGTCATCATGAGGGATCTCCAACGCAAATGGCTGAGAGGCCACTTACCACGTTATATCCACCAATTCTTGCAAAATCGCCCCCTCAGAGTAAGGTCGGCGACACACTGTCGCAATCCTATCTGCAAGAAATGGGCGTCCCCCAAGGAAGCGTCCTCAGTGTCACTCTTTTCATACTCAAAATCGACCAGATAGCAAACTTTCTCCCGTGCGACGGAAGATTGCTTTCATCACTATACGTGGACGACTTACAAATAAGCTAAAGGCACCCTAGCCTCTTAACAATTCAACAGAAACTCCAGAAAGGTCGCAACCTAGTAGAGAACTGGGCCTCAGTAAACGGATTCCAGTTCTCGCCCTCCAAAACGAAAAGCATGCACTTTACTCTTGTGCCCGGCTTACACCTAAAACCAGCCCTAACGCTGAACAACACTCCGCTAGTATAAGAGGAATCAATGAAATTCCTCGGTCTTGTGTGGAACCCTAAACTCACATGGCAACCTCATATTGCAGCCGTGGAGGCTCGCTTCAAATAAGCAACCGGACTTATCCTCTCTGTAACATCCTTGAAATTCGGAGCCGATATGGACACCGTCATGACGTTATTCATAACATTAATAAGCTCGCGCATTGACTATGGAGCAATTGTTTACGGTTCAGCAGCCAAAACCACCCTTGAACCTCTTTCTATCAAAGTAAATAACACCCGGCGTATCACAACCGGTGCGTTCCGTTCCACACCCATCGAATCCCTGAACGTGCTTGCTAACCAGCTTCATCTTCCGCTCCGGAGAGACAAACTTTCACTACAGTACTATTTCATGACAAGGAGCTACATCAATAGCCCAGCACTCACTGCCGTCACCTACATTCCTGGTAAATGCCTCTTTGCGGCTAATAAAAATAAATGCCCACCATATTTTCTACGCGTGGACAACATACTGACCTCTCTGAACATCAGTCGCGAAGCAATCAAGCCTTCATTCTCCTATAGAATTTTTCAAATCTGCACACCCACGTGGATGATCAGCCCACCACTGGTCAACCTAGATTTGCAGACGTACCCCAAAGCAACAATCTCAACCAACACGTACCGCCGAGAATTCTCGCGACTACTTGATGAACCGTACTCTGAGCACCGCCATATATACACTGACGGCTCCGAAACATCGGACAGAGTGGGAGCCGCCGCCGTAGGCGAAGGGACCACGCGTTCGGTCACCCTACTTCAAAAAGTCTCTATATTCTCTGCAAAGCTCTACGCACTCGAATTGGCCGTCTCAATTACCAAAAGTGACCGTTCCCCAAAAAATGTTATATTTTCAGACAGTCTGAGTGCTCTCAACCAGCTGAAAACTCTGCCTTTTGACCACCCTGCCATTAGACAAATGCAACACGACCTAATTCACGATGTCCGAGGCGGGCCAGGCGGTCGAGTTCTGCTTTAAACGCGGGAATAGGAGGATACGAGCGTCCAGACTCCTCGCTGAAGCAATAACAATTCATCTCCATACAGTACCGAGACTGGTTCCCAGTCATCAACTCACGTATAACATCACGATGGAACGACTCCTATCAACAGAGTGGACAAAAAATGCTTGCAGTGAAACCATCCGTGGGAGAGTGGGACGCCAGGTTTTCTAATAGGGTGACCAAGTGCTCATTAACCGTCTATGCACAAGACACACGTGGATAACCCACAACCACCTAATGGACGTAGACATGGGACTGGACGCACCACCATGCCCCTATTGCCACCATGTGCTAATCAGCGTGAAACACTTACTTATGGATTGTGATGCACACGCAGCAGCCCGACGAGCCTTCTTGAGCCCCCTTGTTCAACCTACAACGCCTGCTCACAAAAACAGAACACCGAAAAAAACTGATCGCTTTCGGAAAGCATACAGGCTTATATGAAGCCGTGTAAAAGTAATGAAGTCTGAATCATCTCTGATCCCAAACTCGCTGTCCTCCCTGCGTAATAATTGATAAATTTAACTTTAACTCCGCGCACGAAGCTGCGCAGAATCAACGGATCGTCGTGCTCTAAGGAGGAGCACGTTGTAGCTCCAGTGGAGAACAAAGGAGGCTGCTACTTCTAATCTACGTTAAACCTACTCTGTGCCTGCGTTAAACCCGCTCTGTATATTTGTTAAAAAAACTTTGTACCTATGTTAAATTTATTTTGTATCTGCATTAGGCCTACTTTGTGTCTGCGTTAGACCTACTCTGTATCTGCGGTGGACCTACTTTGTATACATGTTAAATTTACTTTGTATTTATGATAATTTTACTTTGTACCTGCGTTAGGCCTGTTCTGTATCTGCGTTAGACCTACTCTGTATCTGCGGTAAACCTACTCTGTATATATGTTAAATTTACTGTGTATCTATGATAAATTTACTTTGTATCTGCATTAGGCCTACTCCTTATCTGCGTTAGACCTACTCTGTACCTGCGTCAAACCTATTGCGTCTACGTTGAACCTACTCTGAATCTTCGTTCTAAATCTACGCTGCGCCTACACTGCCACTCTTCAATTGCCCTACGGGGGAGTCTGCATTAACTTCGCTTTGGGACTCCAGTGGAAAACTGAAGCAACAACTACTACTACTACTACTACTACTACTACAACTACTACTACACAAGGCGTCATTCGGATGCTGGCACGAAGTCGATTCGAATTAGGTACTATATTATAGCTACGACTGCACTCATTAAAATAAATACGTGGAAAGTTCATTTTATTCAATTAGCATTTGCTTCATTTTACACATTGTTCCTACTCCGAAACAAATTTTCTCTGTATTTATATTTATTTCGATTTATATTGCAACAATAGCTAGCGAAGAAAATTCATTACAGTAAAGTTACCAACGAAAGTAATTCAATAAATTTGCTGTGTTAAAAGAAAATCGATTGTTGTTTTCATTTGTTGGATTTTCAGTAGGAAAACCCAGATTAATTAAAAAAATCGTATATTTACTTGTCAGTTGTTAGTATCTAAAAATCATTTTACTTAGAATAATCATCACAGAAGGGAATTGAACAATTGGAAATCAGAAAACAAATATCAAACAATTTCAATGATTTTATACAAAAATACTGCCCCTATGCTAGCACTTCTGTCAGCGTTCTAAGTGTAAATAAGGTAAAGAATTACTATTTTCTGTTACGCCGCGCGCTACATTAAATGAGTCTGTCATCCAAAATACGATCATTCGTGTTGCGGCGAAGATTCACGAGATAATGGAATGGTATCCATCCCGGAGAGATGGTTTGAGGGTGCAGCTATGATAAACCTGCATGTAGAAGCAAAATTGAATGATCTTAATATCATTCAATTTTGTTTAAATTCTCATGTTTGCCATGGTGGCTCCCTACCCATGCCAGCTTTTTCTCTTTGAAAGGAGGGAGGGAGGCTGCTGTGCTGGACCGAAGTTGTAGATTGCCGGTCGTATTTTAGTCCCATTTTTCAACTTTATTACCTCGTCTTCAGAAATGCCGCATCTTCATTCACTGATAATCAAATCAGCCGGTAGAGACTGCATTGTTCCTGATAAAACGTGTGTGTTGATGAATAAGCTTAATACGGTTTGAAGTGTCTATCTTCTGTACACGTAGCTATTTCCTCTAGGCCAATGGGTGAAGTAGCCGTATGAAAAAGCATACTTAAAAATATGTAATCTCCATGCAGAGTTATCAGAAACCAAACTCGAAAATACCCTATTTCTGGCGTATATAGTACCTACATCCATTTTTGTGTTAAGAAATGCTCAAGTACACACTAGTTAGGCTCCCAGATTTATCAGAAGCTAATACTGTGTCTTATCAACAGTTCTATGCGGTGTACGACTTTGCCACAAACACCTCTCGAGTTTGTCAGGTTTTACGTTTGTCCGGGCGTTTCTAGATCATCGCTGGTGCCTTCTTACCGGCTCAGGGTGATGGTATCGTTGTTATCAGATTTACTGTGTGGGCTGCTAATCCTGTGTTAACAAAGTGTGCACATACTGATATTTATACTGATGATTAGTAGTAGTCACCGTTGATAGTGATACTTCATTGTTTCACTTAATTTGTATTGTGAAAAGGTGAACTTATCTAAACCGAACATTATGTGCCTATTAAAAGCTTGACAATGATGAAGTTTTCTATCTTTGATTGCTGAACAAAAAAAATCAGACGTAATTCAAAATATAGTAGGTTCATTCTAAATGCCATCTACCCTACTCGATGTTTAACAGGTTTGAGCAGCTGGAGAATGATTTGTTATAATTTTTTTTCGAAGAAATTGATAATAATTATTAGTCAGGAATAAGATGCTTGGTCTACGCTTGGCCAACTGTACATAGTTGGGGAATGACAATTTAGGACTTTTACGTTTACTTACAGCTAATTTACTGAAAATATGCAGATCAGACTAAAAATGCTCACCCTCTCGTAAATATTTGCTACATCATGACATTATAGAACCGTTACCTTATCCACTGTTGGCGGGCTCACCCTCTCGTAAATATTTGCTACATAATGACATCATAGCACCGTTACCTTATCCACAGTTGGCGGGCTCACCCTCTCGTAAATATTTGCTGCATCATGACATCATAGCACCGTTACCTTATCCATTGATGGCGGGCTCACCCTTTCGTAAATATTTGCTACATCATGACATCATAGCACCGTTACCTTATCCACTGTTGGCGGGCTCACCCTTTCGTAAATATTTGCTGCATCATGACATCATAGCACCGTTACCTTATCCACTGTTGGCGGGCTCATCCTTTCGTAAATATTTGCTACATCATGACATCATAGCTCCGTTACCTTATCCACTGTTGGCGGGCTCACCCTTTCCTAAATATTTGCTACATCATGACATCATAGCACCGTTACCTTATCCACTGTTGGGCGTTTAATTTTAAACAACGTTTAGATTAGTTCATCAATGCGGGTAACCTTTAGCCGTTTGCTGGCCTAATTCAATTGACTTCCCTTCACCCCTTCTCTTCCTTCCCCCATTCTTTTGTTCCTCTCTACAAATAAATTCATCTGAAAAATGTTGTGGTTCATCCGCATGTCCAAAAACTTGTTATTTCTACGGTGTTTAACGCTTTGAGGCTGACCCATACACTCTGAATGAATTATTTGTGATGTACAGTAAAATTCCTTCATTCGTCACAATTTTCAGTCTATGGACGGTAAAATACGTAAATCACTTCTGTTAGGGTAAGTGACTTGTACCCTAAACAAACGTACACATTTGTGAATAATTTTGGAACGGAAGGCAATTAGGAATTAATTCAGACCAAGCAACTTCCGGATAGAATAAGAAAGCAATTATTATTCAGAGATAAATCTCTGTGGTAATAGCGCTTAAATCAATATCAAGTTATTTGAAAAGAATCAGTGTTTTCAATTTCAAATTAATGGTTTCCCTTTGTCACTAAACATTAATTTGAAAAATGTTATCCAGTTTGTAATGTTAATGTATATTTCGCAGAGATTTTTCCTAGTGGTTTAAAATAGAGCTCGGGTTTTGCTAATATATAGTCGGAAAAGTTCCAAATATATCTCCAGTATTAGTTGATAGAAATAATTCATGATGAGTTGCCAATTTCGAAAGATGTTCTTAAGGTAATTTTAGTGTCTAAAAAAGTCTCAAAATATCCTTGGAGATGCTTCACATCTCTGTGCAAAGTGACTGGTCATGTGTCTCTCCAAGCAGTCATTTGACGGAGAGTACCCAACGTATTCTATCAGTTGGATTCCGGTACCATTAAGATCTCCTTAAAGCAGCCCTGAGCAACAAGTGATTGTTCCTCTCACTCTCTGTTGAGCGCTGATGCACTTGGAGTATAATAAAATAACAAAGTATTGTTTACAAGTAGTTTCAATTGTAAGAAGACATCAACATGCCTTTTCCCTCAAGCTAGGTTGTCTTTTGATAGCAAGAGGATTAGTTCTCAAGTAGAACGTCTAGGAGCGCTTCATGCGTCATTTCTGTTTTTAAAAACATCAACACAGGAAACGGTTTGCTATTTAACGGCAATTCATGTAAAATTTATAGAACCGTGACTTAAAAGTTTCGATTGTACTGCTGTTTATACAGTCCGCTTTAAGTTTGTTCCCTTATTCGACAACTCTATACGTGAAGAAATTGCGCGTGATGCCGAGTGACAAACGCCCACCAACGATTTTGTATCTATTATTCTATGTCACCTGAGGCCGCCGTGGCCGAGTGGTTAGCGTATCCGACTGCAGTGTCAGCCTCTGGTGCTGCATGTCGCGAGTTCGAGCCTCGGCAGGGACACGGCGGTCTTGTGGCGGGGAGATTTGGCGCCTCCCCCCTCTGTGTCCGCCTAGCTTAGTCACCCCCCTAACTAGGGGGAAACGGCATTGTATAATTAAAGAATACTGCGTCTGTTTTTGTACGAAATCGTGCAGGATATCATACCTAGGATTATGTTCCTTTTTTTGACAGCATCGTTGCATTGCTTGCTGCTTTTTGAGTCGTTACTATTGATGACACCTTAATTTCTCTCTTTGGTGACAGGAATCAGTTTCTTTCCGGACAATGAATATTCGTGCTTGAGGTTATGAGGACCTATGTGCAATACTTTACATTTGTCTACATTAATTTTCATTATCCACTTTTCTGAACAATGTACAATTTAGTTCAAGTCTTATTTGATCTGCTGATACTCGAGTTTGGTTCGCGATTTTCCTCCTATCTTGGGATGATTTACAAACTTGTTAATATTTGAAAGTACGTTTCTATCGAGATCGCTAATGAATATTATGAAAAGAACTAGACGTAACACGAACACTTGAGGCACACCTCTTATAACATCACCCCAAGGGGAGGAAGCTCCGTTAAGTACAACTCTCTGTCGTCTGTTCGTAAGCCAACATTTATCCTGTTATAAAGCTCGCCTCGAATACCGATGTTGTGCAATTTACAAGCTAAGCTCGTGTGAGGAACTTTATCAACGGCCTGAAAGTTATGTCGATTGGAGATTTTGTGTTGTGAATAGCTATTATACTCTTGAATAAAAGTAGAAGATTCGTAAGACAGAAACGATTGTGTCTAAAGCCATGCTGAGAGCCGCCTATCCACTATTTAATTCAAATAATTCTGTAACTTTATCCGCTATGAAACTTTCCATCGATTTGACAATGACTGAGGTGAGACTAACTGGTCTGTAATTCCCAAAACACATTTTCTCTATTTTTTTAAATGGAGTGAGGTTAGTCTTCTTTCATTGAGATTGACAAATCCCATTTGTGAGGGATTAGGTAAAAGTGTTTGATAACTGTTCGGCGATTTGGTTCATAGTCTCTTTCAGTATTCTGATATGAACTTGGTCTGGACCTGGAAATTTCGTGCCATTCAATTTATCTATATATTTAATAACCTCGTCAGGGGAAAAGTTTATTGTGCTGAGGGCTTTAATTTGCCTTTCCGCTATGATATTCTGGGGATCAAGTATATCCGGATTCTCAAACGTAAATACAGAACAGAAATATTGGTTTAGTTATGCTAGTGTCATCATTTCCTAGCCTATCGTTTTCATGAGGACATATTCTAGATCTTGATTTATTTTTTGCAGGAAATACAACTGAAAAAAATATTCTGGTTTAGTTTTGGCATTTCTCGCATTTTCCTAATGTTTCTTTTTTCTTTTATAACCTTCTTTGGAGCTCTTCTGCTGACTGTCTATTTTTATTTTTGCATCGTCATCATGTGGTTGTTTCTGTAATGACAAGTGATTTGCTTTTCTTCAGACTGAATCTGCTGCAGTTTTCATTTCTAGTACTTAGACTGGTTGACTGCTGGTCGCCTTTTTTTGCTAGGGATATGCTCGATTTAAATTTTCTCAAGTATAGTCAGAAAATTGATTAACGATTCATTGGCGTCACGTCCGAGGTTTTATGCGCGGACGCCATTGACTTTCTTAAGCTATCAAAGTAGGCTAACCTAAACTTAGTGACTCTATCATTGTTTATTGACACTTTCTACTTGAGCTCTATCTTAAAACGGACACAGATAGGATCGCTAGTTTCGAGAGATTCTCCAACTTCAACGTTCGTGACATGAGAGTCGCCTACACTAAATAGAAGATCAGGATATTAGTAGTATATATAGGAACGAAACAGCTCTGAGCGATTTGGACAATGTAATGGTTAACGTGTATCTAATCACTTTTTGTGTCGGACTTAGCCCATATGTAACTCGGACATTGTAATGATTAATTACTTCTAAACAAAGTTAATTACTTTTGGGACAAGTTAATTGCATTTGGGGACCTTAGGTTATCGTGAGTCAGATGACAGGCCAAAGAGGCTTAAGGGTGGCTCACGGGTGGCTAACGTGTGACTCACAGCTGACGGGTAACTCATTCGAACAGACGGACGGACGGCTTATATAAATATATGTAATTGGTTATATAAATAGTTTGTTTACATATACATTTACATATAGGATTCCTTTGGCATTTTTAACGCATTTCGATGCAAGGCATACTGTATTGCAATTCATTGCATGTCATGTTGCATACCTGCAATTTCATTGCTAGTCCTCTGAGTGTATTGGGATAATAATAATATACAATAATGTGATAACTTTACTGATAATAAATCTAACAAACATATTATAATTTACGAGCAGTATTAAGGGTTAAATTCCCGCACATATTCTTCATGCACAAATGCTGATTTGCGGACACGTTCATGATGAATTTTTCTACCTTGGAATGATTTTTACGTCATTCGCTGTTGTAGAACCATCTCGATTATCTTTTTGACAATTATATTTTGACATAGATAATACTCAGAATAGCGGCAGTGCGCTCCATAAAACAAGGATTGATCGCTTGGGATTGGCTTATGTAGATCAAGTTGTATTCTTGCATGAGTATTGTAATACGAAGCTCTATTTCCTCCATATATTATTGGATTAAACCCAAACGAATTGAAAAAGTAGTGTTTGATGTCGTTTTGGAATATTAGGATCCAATGCCCCATTTTATTAGAACCGTTTTCGCTGTTTACAATCATGGACCAGTTCATTGGATGCATAGGCATTCTGTTTTCGGCAAAACAGCCTATGTAGGCACGTTTCATAATTGAATCGCTCCTGGATATGTTTTCAATCTGGTTATTATTCATGGTTACTGTTGATAATTGGGGAACACCTTCCATGCCGAATTTATTTGGATGACACCGAGTGTATAACGTATCAGGAATAAGATCTTATTCGTTGTGGGTGGAGTTTTGCAATTCACTGTTATATGTATGTTTGCTCTTTTTTCGAAGTTAATGACATCTTCAGACTAGGTTGGCCTTGTATCTATAACACATATAGTTCTCCCTGCGGGGAAATTTTGTATTGTGATGAGATGAGAGCTTTTACGCGTCCCTAGAGCCGAAAGTATTTGATGGAATGCTTGGGCGCACTCGCTGGGAAACGATGACCTAATATTGGTAACGCAGTTTCCGTTCACATTGACAATAACGTTTGTGATATCGTTATGCTGGAAGTTAATTTGGATTGCGATCATATACTCCGTTTTGTGCCGCTTGATTAATGAGACATAAGGCTAATTTATGCGGAACAACCCCGTTACAGGGGGGAATAAATGGAGATGGAGTTTTGACCGGAAGGAAACACGATAGTTTTGACAATGGGTTGATCAAACATGTATTCAATTATGTCATTGGTTTATGTGAGTGCTTTATTTAGAGCAAGCAAAGCTGTATGGTATGGTATAACCTTATTGCACTATAACTTGCATGAGTCAGCTAAATAGATATAGTCTTCATTGACATGTGTTAGCAGAACGATACTTGTTTTTTCCAGTTCCAAACGTATATTTACGCTAACATTATCAAATAAAAAACTACTGCTACCGCCTACCGGCTACATCAAAGTTTAGTGGTTCCATCAATCGTATAACATGACGTACACTTTCTTGAATTCAAACCTCATTTTCGTTTTGATTAGCAAATTCGCGCGACGATGGTATCTGAAATGGGTGTTTGCAGTGATTTATTCGTCGTATCCAATCCTTTATTGTTTAGATCGGAGCTCTTCATGAATATATAAGCGTTTAGATTATTTAGCAGTCCTGCATAACTGTTTCCTTTACACTGAACAACATTTAGGAATAGAGAGTGACTTTGGAACATGCGATGGAAAAATCCGTCAACGAGTGTGACATGTGCAGCGGCGGCCAAAGCGCTTCCATCTGCATTTCTAACACAGATTTTCACTTCTGCAGTTGACGAGCTCAAGTCGACCAAGTTAATTATCCGACCCGCGAATATGAAATTCTATAAAGGAATTGGCAATTTGTACTTCAACCATTTCTTGTTTTTTGTTGACGGAGGGAAACATATCAACCACTCCCATTCCATAATTTTCCGTAGGGGCTTCTACATCCCTCATGTTGAGAGATGATCCACCAAATATGTTGTCGGTATAGAACCTCACCCGAAGCTAACGTTAATAGTGCATGGACACTGGTATTTATTTCTAATTAAATAATGTACGACACGAGTCTATCTTTCTTCCACGGTTCTTCTTTGATTTACATTTCTTAGCTACTTTTCCTGTCCTCTTGACTTCAATCATGGATTTCATTACAACATTCTAGAGTGTAGCAATCCCATGTTTCTTGGTTGAGTTTTGCATATATCTCTGTTCCGACTAATCGTGTGCCATGTTTCGAGCCATATCGGCAGCTGCAGGCAGTACAGTTTTTCTTGGAAAAGGCATTGTACGTCTTACAAGGCTGGCTATGATTGAGGAGAATACGCTACCCCTCTAGTACGATATCAGACTTGTGTCACGTTTCACGAACAAAGCTTCATATTGTTTATAGAACGGATATGCATATACCACCCTCATGATTGCTAGTTACCAAATGACCTTATTTATACCCACCTTTATATTTATATGGCTATAGCTTCTTTTAAAATGCAATACGCATATGCTCGATCCACCCTCCTTGAACGGGATGATACCGCGAACACCCTCCCGTAGACCGACGGAAATAGAATCTATATGACTACGCTGTAATTTTTTATATTTGACATGTGCACGCGTAAATGAATAAGATTATCAATTGAAATAATATCATGAATATTGACTCGCTTGCCACCCATAAAGCTGCATAATAAATTATATCAGAGTTGACGTTTTTGTAGCGTACATTATCGTTCATACAAGGCATTCTTTAGCTTACAGCACCTTCACCGACATTATATTTACACATCGTTCCACCCATCAAATCCACCGATCTATCTTCAACAGAGTACCAATTCACCGTACCTACAGTATATTTTTCTTTGCGACATGTTTTGTAGAATAAAAGCGTTGGACTTCATGCGTTGTGTGATACAATCATATTCAAACCATTTCCTTCATCTCTTACGATTCGTTTCCTTAACAGACTTTTCCTGATATTGATTTCTAGCTCGGAGACGCGTTCTTCCAATGTATTGCCTGATATATTTTTGGTAGAAAACAAAAAAGCAGTTACAGGCCCGACTCTTTCATCTTTATCATCAAAATAGTCTAGATAGAATAAAATATTGTACTGTTCATCGTGCATTTTTATCTTGAACCAAGCATTATAGAACACTTCTACAAGTCCTACGTTCCACTCTCCCTGTAGCTGTATTCCTGGATAAATTTTGTTAGTAAAACTTGAAGATGTGATGTTTGGTACAATTGACTGCTGCCCAGCGATGTGACATAGACAAAAAAGTTCTTCGGTTCCTGCATCCTGGGTCCTACGTCCTACTGACAACAAACCGCAAGTTGACATCAATATATACTCCTACTAGTTAAACAATGCAACATATATGTTCAAGTTTATTCAATGGTTTACGAATGTTCATACTTTCAACATCTTAGGGACGGGAACAGAATAAAACCTGAAGACGCGGATATACTTTCGTCATTCACGCGAGTGTACTCGCCACAGACGGCTTCCCCAGTCCTACGTCTCTTCCAAGTTAAATCCATGTTTGTACCGACATCATCACCCAAGACACATCGCTTCCTCTTTTTAGTGACAGAAGGTTCAACTATAATGCATTTTTTTAGGAATTTCAGGATGGCCATAAGCCAGAGTTGTGAACGCGTCAACATAATAGCGCTTATTTACAAACTTACTGAGGCAATTTTCAATAATGTGCACAGTTTGAAGCTGGCATGCTTGTGCGCGCATGTTGTGTATGGTCGCAAAGTATGTGTATGTATTCTGGTTATGAATGTCTCTGTATTGTTCATGTCTGATTTTGGCTTGTGTCTGGTAATTGACACCCTTAGCAGCTGATTTTGTGGCGTCGGACTCGAGTAACTAACTATAACACTTGCATTGCAAGCAAATGATTTAACTCGGGTAGTCGTTAGCTGTTTCGCTGTAGAGTAGTCCCACCTGTCCTTTCTTCGTTTCATCGTACAAGAGATGAGTTTTGGGGTAGTTGGTGAAGTCTATTTATCCAGTCAGAAGAGCTTTACGCATTTCTATCTCAATGTCGGCCACACCTTTGAGCTAGAGCAGCAACGAGTCTGAGTCCGAGTAGATGAGCGAGACGTCGTCACCGTATTTAGGTTTCAGAGTATCATAAAAAAAGCTGCAGCCTTTGCTTTAGCTTTTTCAAGCACGTAGAATCCAATTTGGAGTAGGAGAACCATTCGGATATTTTTTTGCTTGAGGATGATGATGACGGTTTCCGAACCCATGACGTAGCAGTTTTTCAGGAGGGAGTTAGGAGCATGTTTTCGAAACTTGTTAGCTGTACACACGACTTTCGCCTCTAGACTTCTGTTGAGCGGATTGAACAAAAGCTTCCCGTATATACTATTTGAGAGCAGCTTATATAGGGACTTTCGCAAGGAGTTCGTAGACTCCTGACTTCTATGGATATTTTTTCATAATGAAAGATTTAAAGACATGTTCCTATTCGATTCGAAAATTTTGATGAACCTTGGTGACTTCCAGTTCTTGCCTTTGGAGTACTTGCAATAATTCCAGGGCCACGAGGTAGTCAGTTTGGGGTAGATGACTAGCAATTATCCTACGATCTGCTAGTTTTCTGTTTTTTCGATGTTCCGAGCTTGCTAAGAGGTTTTTTGTGAAGGCGAAACATCTTCCGAGCTGAT
>SDVV010003254.1:0-21642 GCA_016164225.1 Gammarus roeselii | reverse complement strand
ATATACGCACACACTTACACACGCGCATACATACACCTAAATACTCGGTACTGTATTTTGTTGACTTTTATTGTGCGGATGAAATTTTCGTCATGGGATTCTTGTTTATTTCCTTGCGGGGAAGTTTGTATACGAACTAGTCTCCTATTTGCCGAGTTCCTCTGCAGATATGTTCATCGTACCCTACTTTTTTCTACTTGTTCACTTGCAGTATTTTATATGGCATGTCGTCGGTAATCCGCAATACCATGTAAAG
This sequence comes from Gammarus roeselii, assembly GCA_016164225.1. Taxonomy (NCBI): domain Eukaryota; kingdom Metazoa; phylum Arthropoda; class Malacostraca; order Amphipoda; family Gammaridae; genus Gammarus; species Gammarus roeselii. Next base: position 21,386 of record SDVV010003254.1, on the reverse strand, counting down.
TAGTTACATGAAGTTGTAAGTTCAATATGTACATCACACACTACAGTAGGCACGCAACTGGCCTTGAAATTGTTAGGTTTCTAGTAAATTTTTCACCATGTTCCAACTAGAATTAGAATTTAGAATACTCATTTCAAATCTTTCGTCAAGCGGCTCTGATTGTAATAAAAGTCCCTTCTTGAAACTGTTATCATTGACTCAATTGAATGAGATAAATGACTGGCGCCCATAGACGCATCTCAAGTGGACGTTCTCGTTATGTTCAGCTGCTAACGAGGTTAGCGCTCAGTTTTGGTTGCAGCTAATGCCTTCTTTTCGGAGCAAACTCGTCCTGGATGTCCACGTCGCTGTCAGTACTCCTCAGGACTTGCACTAAGCGCTCCCTCGTCTCGATGTTCTATGGTGTTTTCATTCAGTCCTTTTTCGACTAGAATTGCTGCTTGCATTTAGCTACCCGGATAACTTGATGAGAGCGTAGGGTTGCTCCGACGGAGAGCCTGGCGGGAGCAGCTTCTGAGGAGTTCTCTGTTGTGTTGCAGGCCCTTCCTCCCCACCCACTACCGCTGCCTTATGCTGGCTTCTCTCTGCACCAGTCGACTCTACCACCGCCCTCATCCCGAGGCCCCTCGTCCCCTCTATTGCAAGTGGCTTGCGCCCATTGTTCAAAGGTCTTCGAGGGCTCGAGTCGAAAGTACCGCTTGGAGCGGCACTTGCTCACTCACACGGGCATCAAGCCCTTCCAATGCCCTAAGTGCCCCTACCGAGCTTCGCAGGCTGGCAACTTGAATAGGCATGTAAAGACTGTTCACGCCGACCATAACTTTGATGTCACCGGTAGTAACGGCAAGGCTCAGTCCACTATGGCAATTGATGACTGAAGAAACGCAGTCTCCGCTTCAGCCCCGCCAGAGTCGACCGGAGAACGCATTCACTTCAGTTTGTAGCCTTTGGACGGTAGATCATTAGGGTCGCTCTAGTACACAGCGCGCACACAAGTACACGGACCTTGTACTGTGATCCTGGGCAGCGGTGCCGACACAGATGCTTCAATACCCACCTAATACAACTTTTTTTACTATTGCGAAGTTGAAAGGACAATCGAGAACCACCATCTTGTTGAAATCTCGCATGTTCGTATTATAGAGCGTTATGTCAGCGTGCACGCTTTGTCCCTAAGTTCTAAGCCTTCATCTCCCAAACAGATTGGTGCAAAATTTCCCATCGTTTTGCAGTACTTGTTGACACCAGGGTAAATTGTTCCAGGTAGGGGATGGCTACGCTTATTCCAGCACCTCCTGCCTTGGCTTGCCTGCCCCACGGTGTGAAGAAGTTGGTTTCTCTGGTTCTGCAACCAAAGGAGTCGCCGGAGACTGCTCTGCTTATCAAGATCATCTCGACTCGGACCGCCTGACATCGCGCTGTGGCGTTTGCCACAAGATGTTCTATGGAGCCAAGCGGAAATACCGGCTGGACCGACACATGCTCATCCACACGGGAGAACGACCGTTCCAGTGTTTGCTCTGTCCGTACAGAGCGGGCCAGAAGGAGCACCTCACCAGGCATATCAAAAGTCAACATACCTTCCCGAAATGAATTACCAGCAATGAAAATGTAGATGTGATGTTAAACCAGTTGTGGGGGTATTGGTGTTCTTCTTTTGGTTCTGGTAGAGCTTCTTAAGAGAGTATCGTGTTTAGCTTCTTTTTTCTCCTGTTGTAAGTGCACGGTAAATGGTCGCGCGTGTTGCGGCAACAAAACAATAACGGTGTGGTTGTTGATCATTCCAGGGCGATGAGGTGGACCACTGCCCCCAGTGCGGTAAAGAATTCACTGGTAAGAACAGACGCAATAATCTGGTGCGCCACGTTAAGACGCACACCGGCGAGAAGCCGTTCGGTTGTCCTGCTTGTTCTTATCGCGCCACTCGCAAGGAACATATGATCCGGCACCTCAAGAAAGGCTCCTGCGTCTATCACAAGTTCAAGCAAGCTGGCAGTCTCGCCGGTTTGCACGTCGAGCCCTACGACGCCAGGGTCAAGGAAGCTGTTGAAAACTACCTTCAGCAGTTTACCTCTTCTAAGAACTGCAGGAAGTTTGACCCCAACCACCACTCGGCCTTCACTTGAAACTGGCTTCTTTATTAGGAGTTGAAAACTAAACAGACATCAATGATTCTCATTATCTTGTGTTGTCAATTGATTACCTATCAAATCTGAGTTCGTGGTGCTTACCATTAGTTATGTTGACGTTTGTTTGCCACGTGCAAATTGATAACATTTTTTACTGTAGCATCTAGGATCCTTTGATATTGTCAATGAAACATTCCAGTGGGGTTGAGCTACCAAGTCCACAGCATCTAATGTCGATGACTTCTAAAGCTGCTGCTAATATTGAAATGAACATTCCATTACTCTTTAAGGTCTTTAATGTAAGCATTTGAAGCAACGAAGTGGAAAACGCGTTGTTCAATTCAACCCGTTTCTGAGTACTTGACATTCCGTTCGATTTTCCTACTGTTTACCCTATTTATAATTTTATAATAAAAGATTCACTCGACACTAATCTTTGTACTACCCACGCTCTTTAATATTTTAATAAACTTACATATTTAGCAGTATGTTAACAGGACAAGAAAAATCATCGGGTTTAGCGGTCAATATTTGGCAACCAAACAACACGTCACAGAGAGTAGACTTCGGTCTCGCACATCTTCATCCACACACTGGCGGGTGGTGGTTACCATCATTCTAACGGTTGATCGCAAGCACAGCAAGTTTTAAAGCAACAAAATACTAGGTGTACCATAAGAGTTAGCGTTGCCAATTGCTGTTTGTTCCGCGCGCCTGCTTCCATCTACGGCAAAAGTGACACCGGAATTGTCGTCATTTTCAGAGGCTGTCGTGGAGTCCCCCTTCAAGCAGCAGCAGCAACGTCAATGTTTCCTCTCAGAATAGGCCTGACATCTTTGCTGCTAACCGTGCCTCTTGGAACGCTTCTGATCTGGTTTATGGAAGCGTATCTCCGTCGCCCGGCTACCACAAGAGATCATCAACGTCCAGCAATCCCAAAACTGCTGCTGGGGGAGATCTTCCCCCCGTGGCATGCGAAGAGTGCGGGAAACTTTTCTATGGCGGCAACCGCAAGTTTCTTCTGAACAGACACAAGATCACTCACACCGGCCGTCGTCCCTACCAGTGCCCTGCTTGTTCGTACTGCGCCAACGTCTCCAGCAACCTGTTGCGACATGTTCGCAGCGTGCACTCTGCCATCGATGCGCTGTCTCTCATGTCCTGCCTGGAGACAGGGGCGCAGCAGTAGTTCGCTTATGCGTGAGGCCAATGCTTTGCAAGATGCTGCGGAATTGGTTTGTGTATATTGTTGAGATATAATTTGTGCCTCTTCAATTGTGGGTTATTGCAAATTGGCGCATTTATTTTCCATGGTTCCCATAATGAAGTGCGACACGTTGGAAGATTTTTAATGAATCCATCGTAATGACTACAGAATTCAGTAGCATTTTGTCTTTTAATTATTGCACATGCCGGTCAAGACGACCTTTGCTGCTGAACAGACATGCACAACGCTCCCTCACTTGTTTGAGACACGTTCCCTGGCCTGGCCAATTTGGAGTTGGTTTTTATCGCAATTTAGGTTGCTGAACACGTCTACAAATTTAACATTCCGTTCATTGTAATTGTAAAAGCCATCAGACCCGATGCGAGTTGGCTACATTCTGCGTCTTGACTGCTAGGGCTCTTAAGTAATTGAAGTTCTGTTTTGAACTGACAGTCGTAACTGGGAATGAATCCTCTGCGCGGTCCAGTGGTCTCTTATCAGGCTCTGAGAACTCTCAATTGTTTCAGGCTCTACAGTATGCGCCTACCACGGACCACGGCATCAACTCGCAACCTGCCACTACTGCGCTAAATAGTCTCCGTAACAAGGCAGCGCGACTCAGCGCCGCCTCTGACCTAAGTGATGAGCCCAATGTTTCCGCGGCGAGACCACAACACCTGAGCGCTAGTAGTGACGTCTTGAACTGCGCGCTGTGTGGGAGGGAGTTCAGGGGGGACTATCGTACCACATTACTTAACAGACATTTCCGCACCCATACTGGTGAGCGGCCACACCCCTGTCCGTGTTGTCCTTACAAAGCCGGCACCAGCTATAACCTCGCTCGACATGTTAAGACCAAACACGCTGATATAAACCTTCAATGAGAATACCTGGACAGATAACAACATCTTGGCCACCTCTCAACATCCAGTTGGTGTTTAGGTGACTCCAGCTGTTTATGCTGCGTGCAAGTTCCGTAACTAGTGCAGCTTCGAGAGGCTCTTGTACCACAAGTTTCAAAAGCGAGGTGCAATGCTCCAACGCTCTAATCACTAGGCTGTGGGACGACTTATGGGTGCTCCTCAAATAATTCACTGCCGGGGTCGGCTATTTGGCAGTGATAAATAAATACCTCTTCAAGTAAGCTCCAGGTACTGCCAAGTTATGTAGTGGTCAGATTTCTTATAAGTTTGTTTAGACCACTGGATAAATTTATTCAAGTCGCTGGCAGCAATAGTAACGATTTATCTTTGTTGTTGTTGTGCTGACGAAAGGAACGAATTATTAATAAAATTCAAATTTTTAACTCGCACGCTCAGTCTTTTTTTCCTTGATTCAAATTTGTCGTATGAACTTGTTTTCGAGTTGCCTCGTAGAGCTGCTCTCGCTGTTGTTGCATGGTAGTTGTGAGAGGTCTGCCGGTACCCCGCAGACCTTCTGCCTGTCAGTGGCAGCCCTGGACCTCAGCTCTCGGGTGTTGTGTTCCAGGATTGGCACTGCGCCGCAGCCGCCGCTCTTGTTGCTGCCGCTGCTGCGTCCTCAACCTCCTCCACGTCAGTATCCATGAGCTTCGCTGGAGGAAAGAGCTTCTCATCATCCAAACATGTGATGTGCCATCTCTGCGGGAAGCAATTCTTTGGACCGAACCGACAGTACGTGTTGACGCGACACATGGCGACCATCCATGGCAGCGCCAAGCCTTACCGCTGCTCCCACTGCAACTACAGGGCCGCTCGTAAGGACCACATCAGCCGTCACGAGAAAATGGTCCACATGCAGAAGGGGTCGCAGCTGCCGCCCCTCCACATCCTACCGCATTTCCAGAACGAGCATATGGGCGAGGAATTGGCTAGTCACCTGTTGCCTCTGATATCTCTATCAGAAGGGGGGGGAATGTCGAGCCCTTCCGAATCTGTTTCTTTACTCCATGAAGGGATAGTAAGCCCGACTACGTCCATTTCGTCCACCCTTCAGTGATCGCCATCCTAGTCTAAGTTTCTCCTCACAGCGGTGTTCTCCTATACTGGAACCTGTTGTTGGCGTTCATTCCTAGTCGTACCGACGGGAGCGATCCCTCTTGCTAGTCTCGCTACCGCATACTGGTCACCAACTGTAATTTTTGCCAAAGTCATTCAAGCTTTTAGTTTTTTAATGTTAGTAATTTGAGTTACTTCCTATCTTGGTCGTTTTAATATGTTGGGCTGCATTACACATAACTAACTCCTTCGAGGCCGTAAATGACTTCAATGAAAGCGTCAGTTCCTTTGTCCACGGAGACACCCCAGTTGAAATGAGAGGAAGCGACTGCTGATCCAAGCCGTCTCTGTGGTTCGTTGCAGGGTCTGGTCTCCACGGGAGCATCTGTTTGGGGCGCTTCCAGTCTGCTCAACAAAGAGAATCAAGATCGGCGCCAAATGTCCTCTGATCTTCCATTGCAATGTCATCCTTCCAGGCAACCTTTTGAGTTCTCTGTAGGAGACGACTCTCTCTCATGCAACTTGTGCGGATTTGTGTCGCGTGGTGTCAATCCCAAGCGTAACCTTCTTGACCACATGAGAACGCACACGGGAGAAAAGCCATTTGAATGCCCCCACTGTCCTTACAAGTCATTGAAACGAGGCAATTTGAATAGACACGTTGTTAACCAGCACGGGCTGACTCTTTAAGAATGACCGTGTCGTCAGATAAGTCACTTCCACGATAATTCCACTTCGTACAACGTTTGAGTGCCGTGCGTGTCACTTGCATTTTCTATGATACCCGATTGATCCTGTAATTGCTCAGTGCAGTAAGCCAAAGCCAAGTGTTGGTATAGCTTGACTAAGTCCACGGTGCGTTTTTTGGCAGTAGGCAACTGGCTGGTTTAGTGCTGGAAAAGCTGAGGTTATTATCTCCATCTCACACAGGGAGATGCGCTGCTGCAGTCATTTGGCGCATCACTGCCTGCCAACGGATCATCCACTTCACCAGCGTCAAGTTTTGCTTCGGATTCGGCGAGGAACTTTGTGTGTTCCGTGTGTGGACGGCCGCTCGCCCGCAAGTCTGATTTGGATCGACACATGCTCATTCATACCGGCACGTTGCCGTATTCTTGTCCTGCCTGCCCAAGAGGGTTCAATAGGACGAGCAACCTTTATCGTCACATTCGATCTGCACACCCCACTGCCCACATCTCATGATGTCTATAACCATATTAGCTCTTGAATTTGGAAGCTAAAATGTTTTATTTTCTTAACACCAGTGGCAGCGTTGAACTTTTGTTTTGGGGACAAGCAAGATGTTTGGCTTGTGTGTTGATGGTATTGTAATGTTTTATCAAGCCTGACAAGTTTGGGCATATTTATTTCGATTCATTCAATTTGAGAAACTGCTTAGGAGTACGAATGAAGAGATCACGCAGTGCTTTAAAACATCTGTTCGGTAGTTGAACATGGGCCTAATGATGACAATGCGCCTAGTAATGGCCCTCACCAGGTCCTGACATGTTGTGGCGTGTTGCAGGCGTGTGGAGAGTTGGTGAAGGCAGCACCGGGAGCGGCCAATGTTGGTTCTTCCTGGCATACCACAAGTCGCAACCAAACACTCGCCCATGAAACTGCCGGCTCTCTCGCATCCCTTTCTACCAATATTGGTGACGTAATGCTATCTGCTAAAAAGTGGACACCCACACCACTGAATTCTCGGTCCGGCGCAGCGGGTCAAGTTGGAACACAGTGGGCCGTGAGCGCAGGATCATCGCAAGATGCGATTATCTGTCCATACTGCCCTAAAGTTTTTCCGAGGGGCAAGACCCAAAGTTATCAGAGACACGTCATAGTCCATACCGATTTTAAACCATTCGCTTGCACCCACTGTGATTACAAAGGAAACCAAGCGTCTAACCTCAAAAGGCACGAACGGATCAAGCATCCTGAAATTCACATGTCTGATGACTCCTACACTGACGTGGCTTTGAGCTGGTCCTCGACCAACGAAGAACAAGCTTGATTTTTTAACTTGGCGTCCATGAATTTGCTGGAAGAACAGTTGTTCGATAAATGCTCCTCGAATTCTTTATTGAAAGGGCCGATTATAAGATGCAGTTTAGCATAGCGGTATCTTCAAGGGTGAGGAGACGCTGAGCCAGTGCTGTGTTTTGCAGATGTGTGGCGGCGCTCTCGTTACTTCGGCGGACTTTGATGCTGGAGCAGCCGCTGCAAACTTCGGAGGCTCTGTACCTTGTCAAGTGCGCGGAGGCGGGCAACCTGCAATGTTCTGCCCTGTGTGTGGTAGAGCCTTCTACGGTCGGAATCGTAGGCAGATTCTTGAAAGACACTTTGCCATCCATACCGGAATCAAGCCTTACGCATGTCCCTATTGTTCTAAAAGATCTTGCCGGCAGGACACACTTAAAATTCATATTGAAAGAATGCACAAAGAAGCTGCTCCTCAACGGAACCATCGTGGAGATGAGAGCAGCAAGCGTACCTCTACTGAGATTTCGACACATCCGCAACAGCTTGCGACCGATTCGGAGGATCAAACTGGCGCCCCTGAGCTAAACGCTGACACAAACCTGCTGCCGCGTTCCCTTTTGGCTGCGAACTTTCACGATCTCGTTTACTCGGAGACTCAGAAGGATGTTGAACAAAATAATTCGACGACGAAGGTCGATGATAAACCATCGGATCAATCCATTTAATTTCTCTCATGGTTTTTGATAGTAATTACTGCATAACTTGATTCATTAAATGTGTTTAACCCTGACCGAAGAACGAAACGAACTAAGGTGTGTTGGTGGTATTGCAGGGTGAGCTGTTCCTATCCAGAGAGATGGCCTCGAGCATCAGCCTAATGCAAGAAGAGTCGTCTTCCGTCCTCCCAAGAATCCGAGCAGATGCCTTGGTTTGCCCCATTTGTTCGAGATCTTTCAATGGCAAGAATCGCAAACAACATTACGCTAATCACATCTTCACCCACACCGGCGAGAAACCATTCGCTTGCCCTGAGTGTAGCTACCGCTCCAGCAGGAAGGATACTCTCTATTTGCACATGAAGAAGTGGCACGGTGCCACCCAGGAACCTGTCTTCTCGTCCCCTACGTCGTCAGAGCCATCCATGCTTCCATAACACCATCGGTTCATTTTTTGGAAGTAGCTGGAGCATCTCTGTTTTGAAGCGACTCCTTATCCTTGTTTTTAACACTCAATCAAATTTGGGTCAATAATTGTACGGAATACACACATACTATAATAAAACTGTGAATGGCACTCTTCCTCATGTTATCATTAGCCTCTTTGAGGTACTCTCTTCCTCAGCGGCCGTTCATTTGCATCGCGGTTCGTTGCTAGAGGTTCAGCTGTCTGCTATTTGTCAAGGACGCTCCTTTTTCCATGGGGTTGCAAAGATGTATATTCTAGACAGCGTTCTCCTGGCATCGGTATCGTCTGAAATCTCTTGAGAAAAGCCGTGAACATTTCTCCACCAACAGTGATTGGTTTGTTACCAGTTGATAACTTGATATACGCTCCAAATAAAACTTTATCGAGTCAACTCGATTGCGCCTACGAAGAAGGAATGGGCCCCTAGTGCACTGCTAAGCAGAGTTTGATGGTACGCTAGTTTGCATGTTTTTTCGTTGCGCGTTGGTGGATCGTCATTTATATGTAGTTTATTGATATTCTGGTGGTATGAAATGACAGCATGACTGCGGTGGTCTTGTCATAGCAATGGCTTGTAGATGTGTTAACTGGAGAAGTGGAGCTTCATCGGAAGCCGATGGAAAAGCCTAGGTAAACGTTTCGGCAGTGGCATGAACCGCACCATTTTTCGTCTTGCATACCGCCGGACCACCCAACTTCAATCATGCTCGATGTGACTGCCCTACGAGACTGAGATTTGAGCAATCCAAGTCGTTTTTTACAGGCTTCATTGCCGTAAATTATCCCTATCAGTAAAAGCTGACGTTCATGAAGCAGCTGGATAGTAGTCATTACTGTTTTTCATTTACTCTACACACAACCTCAAGCTGGTTACAGTCCACCTTACTCCACTTCCCCGTTCGTATGGTCTCGTCTTGCAAAATGTTGACGCCCGTCCCTTCTTATGAAGAGTTAGTGTTATCATTAGCGGATCCCCACCCGATATCGCAACGTATTTACACTCTTCTGACGGATGGTTTCCTTCTCTGTTCTTAGGTAGCGCCTCCTAGCAATGCTGGCCACATGGCTTCATCGCAAGGCCACTCCCCGTTTGACCTCGGCCATGTGGTCATTGACAGTCAGAAGGCAAGCGTTAATGACCTCGTCAGGTTGGCTGACGACTTAGCCGAAGCTAGTGGTGCTGACCCGGGGACCTCTTCTTGTCTCGTACCTGCGCAGGAAGGATCTCAGGACAACGCTTTGTATGCTAGGTTGAACAGACACGCATGTTTCTTCTGCGATAAGCGCTTTGAGACGCCCTCCAAATTGGCGCGCCACGTCCGGACACATACTGGGGAGCGACCCTACTCTTGTCTTCACTGCAATCTTAGTTTTAATCAAAAGGAAACACTCGGGAGGCATCTTAGAACGATTCATGGCGGTAGCGACTCGCTCAATTTCGAAGTCTGACAACTAAAACTCGTAGAATCAAAGACCAAAGACTTGATAGCTGTGGCATTCTCTACAGCATAGGATTGATGCTGCAATCCTTCACATAAATGAAAGCTTTATCAGCAAGCAGCGAGTTAACGATGGTAATAAGCTGAGCAATGACCGGCATGACTTTCGCAGAATGCTGTCGTCGCACGCGGGGGAAGAAGCACCAAGAGCGGCATCGGCGGTGAGAGCAGTTACCTCTCTTCTCCTCCGGGCTCTTCAGGATTGTCTGGTGGCCGCGTGTTCTGCCCGCTATGCACGAAAACTTTCAAGTGGCCCTGCTTGCTGCAACGACACCTCAGAATTCACACTGGCGAGCGGCCGTACCGTTGTCCTTACTGCTCGTACGCCGCAGCGCAGAAATTTGACGTCACGAAGCACGTGGTTACACAGCATCCTAACATTGGAGCAAGTTCAACTCAAACCTTGCCAGAGCTTGGTGAACCTAATCCTCCAAGCATCATGGACACGGTTACAAATTCTCTGCTAGCAGTGCACTCGGTGAATAGGAGGAATTCCGACGTCGTGGACCAAGGAGAGGGACATTTATTGAAAGGATCCTCTTCTCTCACCTCGCTCCCCAAGAATGATGCAGGATGTGGGAGCCGCAGTTACGGTGATGAGAATTGTGACTCGCAGGCTGTCGTGTCGCATGTGCCTGATATTCCAATCCAACAGAACAAATCATAACCCGTGATGCATTATTAAATATTGTGGCTGCTTTTGTGTCGGTAGAATCGGTGGTGCACCCAATTTATCACCCGCATTATGTAGGATAATGGTGACTCCAGCGAGCACTAACATTAGGATGCCTGCCCTGCCAGGACCCGACCACCTCTTCGGCGGCGGGTGAGCGAGCCGAGTCTGTGTTGGCGTGATCTTGTGACCCTCGCTATTTTGTCTCCTGGCAGATGCAAACCACGTCATCTTCAGTGGCCGGGGGGGCTGACGATCACCTTCCTGGCTCTGTCATCGGCGCCTTTGGTTCATCCTCCACTTGTGAATTACCGAGCAAGTTGCAGCAACAACAGCAGAAAGATCAGAACCCATGTCCGATTTGCGGGCACAAGTTTCTTTGGCGCTGGATGTTGGTCAGGCACATGATGACGCACACCGGAGAGAAACCATTTGCATGTCCCCATTGCGATTACAAGGCAGCTCGACGTGAGCAAGTTAGGTGCCACATTTACAACAAGCACAAGTGAAAGGCACTGCTTTACCATGGTTTCTGTTGAGAGTCGCACTTTCGACGCAAGACTTCAAATCAAGAGTGTTCCTGAAAGACGTGAATCCCATGGATAATATGCTAGATTTCTGTCGTCAAATTTAAACGTAGAAGAATCACAAGACAGAACGCTGAAACGTACGATTTTACATGAAGGCAATGACTTGTTGATGATTTTGAAGCTTTATTCTTAGAACAGCGGTCGTTCTGATCTCGTGTCCTCTCCTACAGGGCTTAGGCTCATGTGCATCTCGGGCTCTCAATATCTCCGGCCTCGTCGACTGCAACACCTCAGGACTTGGGTCACCTTCTTCGTCAAACATTGCCTCATTTGACCTCAACTTTGGGGCGCTGATGGCCTCTTCCTTTGAGTCGGGACCAGCAAGCCAAGCAGACTTCTCTTCTCAGGCTCACTCTAACGATTTTTTCTTCAAGCGGAGGTTTTCCCTGAACGCACAGTCGAGCGATGCCATCGAAGGTTTTCAAAATCGGGCAGGGAGGAGTCCTGGAGGACTCGCGTGTCCAGCGTGTGGCAAGACTTTTGGCTTCTTATCGCTATTACAAAGACACATGACGAAACACACCGGGGAACGTCCTTTTCCATGTCCACTGTGCCCCCATCGCAGTAAGGAGCGCGCTAACCTGCGTAGGCATCTGCTGACGCATACAACTAGTAAGCGATCGTTTGCCGACACCACGACTCCCTCATCTGAAGTGGATTAACCCAAACCAGCAATGCAGATGCAGTTTCTAGACACTATTTAAACGTGAATTGACATCTATTTTATTGACTAGTTGATCGATGCTGTCGTATTGCTGGTGATTTACTGCAATTTGCGACACCAATAAGAAGTCTCGGCACCTCAAAGAGATTGAAAGAAGAGTAATTTTGAGATAATGGGGCTTCAACCTACGCCAGTACTTGATTAGTTTCTTTGCTTGAATTGCATTTTAAGTCTATTCATGTTACATCAAATGAAAAAATTGTGAGAAAAAGTGGGAACATCAAATTATCTATGTGAATCAATTGTCATGAGCGAGATGACGTCCTGTTCATAATTAGTGGTGGTATTTTCTAATATTTCGTCAATTGTTGTTGATCGTTCGAGTAAATTCTTAACTATATCCGTGTGCCAACTTCTCGAGTACCGAAACCACAGTCCATGCGACCAATAGCTCTGTATTCCATATTCCTTATGGGTCGGAACTGATCAGAGTGTCCTCTCCTGCAGGGTTTTATTTGTAATGCAACACCGGCTCAGAAATCCTTGGACCGTCCGAGCAACAGTCGCGGCTGGAAAACTCCCTACATGCAAATTAACACTCCCGCTCTAACCTCGTCGACCGCACCGAGAAGAAGCTCGTTCACTTCGGCCACTGCTGACCAAGGGCCTCGGCTGCTGCAGTTCTGCGACGTTCTGCCTGTGTCACCGTCTATAAGCTCTGTGCAGGATACTACCTTCCTTAACTCCAGTTCTGCTGGTGCTGCGGCTATTGGCGGTTTTGTTTGTTCTGTGTGTGGCAAGGCATTCAACTACCTCTCCCTGCTACAAAGGCACATGACCAAGCACACGGGAGAGCGACCCTTTCCATGCCCGCACTGCCCCCACAGAAGCAAGCAGCGTGCCAACTTACAGAGGCACCTACTCACACATTTCCCTCTAGCGTTTACTTTTCCTACGGGAGATGGTCACCCAGATTCAGAATTCGAAGTGGTTGAAACTTCTCGTATCAGCCCGCATCTAAACCCCTCTAAAGATAAAGAACTTTGAACGACCGTAAGCCAAAACGACGGATATTTGAGAAGTCTTGTAGTGCTCGCATTCTTTATTTTTTTTAAAGACTTAGATTCGGTTCTCTTCTTCAACAGAAAAATGCTCGGCCAACAGTTCAAGGTTCGACCAGTACTTCCGTGCCCTCGTTCGTTACTTCCCTTGGAGCACCTCTGACTGGGTTTAATGTACACCAGACACAGGCATCCTGCGAGACCTCTGAACAACTTGCTGAAGGGATGTTGGAACAAGTACCACAACAAAACTCTCTAGATCGCTACTGTCAAGAGTGCAACAAGTATTTCCCCTTCCCAGCGGCTCTCAACCGTCATATGCGCACCCATTCTGGGGAACGTCCTTTTCCGTGTAGCGAGTGCCCTTACAGAGCCAAGCACAGATTTGATCTAAAGAAACACTTGATCTCCATTCATAAGCAAGAGCAGCAACGTTGACAGAGTTACCTTCTTTATTAGTTCTCAAGGAACCTCTTAACAATGAACTCCATCTGTAAATTGTTTGGTTTCCTTAAAACGACTCTCGAGTTCCGCTTCTGATTCCGTTCCTGTGATTCGTTCCTCAGGCTAAAGACGAGTCTTCATCGGGACTGACGTCCTCGTCTGCTCTCCATGGCCTTCTGCTGCACCAGGAGCAGCATCTTGCACCTGGTCATGGCTTGCAAATGTTGACTTCGGCAAGAAAAGCAGATGCCAATGCTGGTTACCCGTGCTTTTACTGTGGCCGAAACTTTTTCTACTCGTCAAAGTTGACTCGACACCTCCGAACGCACACAGATGAAAGACCGTTCTCCTGCCCACACTGTTCATATCGCGCCAAACATAGGTCGGACTTGAAGAAACACCACATGCTTGTTCACAAGAAACACCCACTAACCAGTTTGCATCAAGATTAAACCACCTCGAGGACAACACCTAGAATACAGGGATGGTTGACCGTAATTGACTAGTCTCTTTAATTATAAAGTTGGAGTCCTGCAAAAATACACCGACTGACCCGTTACCTGGTATCTCTTCAGGAGGAGGATGGTGAAGAGAGAAACCCAGTAGAGTTATCTGGGTTAGGACGGCGACACATAGCTACAAACATCATAGCAGCTCTTCACGCCATAGCAGCCACATCAACCTCAAGTGTGGCGGCGGCTGTTGCTTCAACTTCATCAGCCGAGCATCGATTAATGTCACTCCAACCTAAACCGAAGATTACTAACGCTAATTTTACACCGGGTATTCCAAACCAGTCCTCGTGGTCATCTTACTCAGTCTCGGATCCATCTGAAAATAACACACCTGCGGATCCTTTCCTCGCTGGCTTGACATTATTCAAGTGCTGTTATTGTTCAAGGCAGTTTATCTACAAATCTTTGCTGGATAGACATTTGCGTACACATACCAACGAAAGGCCGTTTCAGTGTGATCTTTGTTTGTACAGAGCAAAGCACAAGGCGAACTTGAAAAGTCACTACATCTTTAAACATCCCGAGAAATCCAGCGACCCAAAAGAAACTCCTTTTGATAGCGGACTGTAGGACGACACTGCTACTTTCGGTTTGGTCTTCTGTTGTTCAAAAAGCAGTGATTGCAGTTTTTTGATGCCGCTGATGAAGTAATTTCCTCCTGCAGGTTGCGAATATGTGTTGGTCACCTTCTAGAATGACGGAGTCGGCGCCGAGGAGCGATGCCCGCAGTGTTGATTGTAGTGTAGTGGGTCTAGCGAGGGAGGGCCATGTCAACAGAACATGCACGCTTTGTGCCAGGACATTTCAAAGACCATCACACCTGGCCAGGCATATGAGGATTCACACAGGCGAACGCCCCTACACATGCTTCCTCTGTCCTCACACGTCTAAACACAAGCACGACTTGAAGCGCCACCTTGTGACCATGCACAACGTGTTAGGGGACGGAGACTTCGCCTTCCCTCATCTCATCGCTAGCAAGACCGAAACGCCACCATCTAAAAATGCATAACTCTTTATATAACAGTTGATGCACTTGTTTGAATATGTGTTGGATCCACCTATCTCACCGACATGTGTTTGTTAATGACGGGCGTTCCATATTCTGATGGATCTTGCGTTATCAGTGGACTTGAAATAATCCGATGTTGGTGTAATATTTTATCGAATGTTGACGGGCTGGCTTATAACTGACAAGTTATGTATATTTCTATAGTAAATTATCGATCTACTTGTGGTATCATTTTCTCCTCATCCTTGTTAATTTATTATGCAGTGGAACCATCCATTGTTAGGAGGTATATTTGGCCGTCCCACTTGAGCAAGAAGTCTTGCCTTACGTAGCTGGCAGTTACGGTTATGAATCTCGTATTAATTTTGAGCAACTTTCAATTGATCCATGCTTCGGTGCGTAGCACCTACGTTGTACCCCTGATAAACTATTATCGGCTTGTACTGCCATCATGCTCACTAATATGAATTTCGTTGGAGTGACCGGCAGCTTGTATGAAGGCTTACAAATCTTTCCTTGTATTATGTTCCTGACTAGGCGACGTGATGTCATTGAGGATGTGGGTGTCTGACGCTAGTATTCTTGGTACACAGGGTCACCCTTCTTCAACGATGGCCAAGATCTATGGGCAAGCTCGACTAGGCTCTTCAAATCATGATCTCCATCACCAGGGGATGATCAACATTTCAAGTGGCAACAGCATCTCGACGTTTGGGGGCAACAGTTCCGACGGTTCACTAGTACCGGCGCTAGAGATGAAGTGTCCTATCGCACAGTGTCCTCGCATGTTTCGGTTCAAGAGTATGCTCGAGCGACACCTACGCTCCCATAGCGAGGACAGGCCCTTCCAGTGTCATCTCTGCACTTATTCCGCTAAGCTCAGAGGCAATCTCGTCAGGCACTATAAAATTGTACATAACCAAGATAATTCTGGTAAATAGCGATGACTGCTTCATTGGACCATGTCGATGTTACAGATATTTTACATCAACTTGCTCTCTTCTTCTTTGGGCGCGTATGCCAACTTGTCTTGCGTCATGGACATCACCTACTGACTACCACTGTCTACTCACTTTGAGTTTGTCTGTTGAGCAGCTTACAGCGTAGCTGCCACCTGCTCTTTTTTCTGGTTACTTCTTTTAATAATCGGTCAAGCAGTAATATGAAATGTGATCCACTTTGGGTTCAACCGCAGACAATATTGTCGAAAAACGTTGGTAACTTACTCTGGGGCCTCCGTCGCAATGTGATGGATGATGTTTTGAGGTATTGATGACTATTGTGCCCGTGGAAATTGCACGAGTTTTGAGAGAGACTTCCCCTCTGAAAAGGTAGTGAGTGGAAGCATGTTTCTTACCCTTTTCGAGAGTATGAGTATCAATTAATTACGTACGGCTAGCGTACCAGGTTGCTATGCAAGCCTCGAACGAAGTCCTGGCACTTGTGACATCACTTCTATGCCACCTACTGCATCGTTACCTTCCGCCGCTCACGAGTGAGCCTACACAGGGTAACGGGGAGGCCTGTATGGTATGGCTGCGTCGGTGGTCCCGGCCGCAGTGGAATCACCTCAACCCACTTCGTTTCTTATCGCCAGTGCGGATGGCGTCGGATGCGTTGTCTCGCGAGCGGTATTGACGTGGATGCAACCTATGCTCGAGCCTCTGCTCTGTCAGTCATGACACGAGGGCCACAACACTCGTACTGCATTATCGAATGGAAAGTTAACGATCATCACCATTTACCTACAAAACAAAGAGTTCTACTTGGTCCATTACACTAAGCGTTGTCCCACGTGAGGTTATTCCAAACCTGCTCCTCGGTGGTGCATTGCTGTGTGTTTTAACTGAGGGTCGCGATCAAACTTTTAGTCCATTTTACCAAGAATTATTGCAACACGGCTGGCAATGTAACAACGGTCAACTGAACCCACAAAATATATACAGATTTTGGCAATGACTCGCCTCTAAGCCGGCTCCTCCTTCACCTCCTCCGCATCTCGATCTTCTCTTGTCAGTGGATGTCGCTGGTGGAAACCGAAGCCAAGCCATAATGTTCGCCAGCAACGTTACCTTCCAGTCACTGAAGGAAATCGATAGCGTGTGTGCAACCTAACTATCAACTTCAGCGATTAAATTGATTTTTTCAACCTAGAATTGGAATTACTAACTGGAAATCTGGCAAAGCTCTTGAAAGATTCGCGATCTGTTATCCTCAACGAGAGGTAGCAAAGCAAAATTAAGTTTGTTTGGTTTAATTATTGTAAGGAGAACATTATTGTGTTCAGAGTGTTGAGTTTTTTGTTCCCGCATCCTTCCTAATACTCGCTGAGTGACGTCTCACTAAGTGGTGTGTCAATGTCCTTTGACATCCAATCCAACCTCCGGATCTCCTTCTTATACCCACCAAGACTGAGTAATGCTTTCTTCCCCCATCAGGAGGGATGTGGTGGAGGTGGAGCTTCTTCGACTTCATCCCTCCGCCCACAGCTCCGCACGTTGTCCACGTCCCCAAGACGACCCCTTCCACCACCGTCGTTGAGTACTCTTCGTCAGAACTGTGACGCTGAGTCTAGTTCCGCTGCTGAAGGGGGAGGCGCTCCATTACTCGTCTCCGACCAACAAACCGAAGCCGCCCTCCAATTCTTGATGCAGTCTTCGTCAACTTCGCTAAGCAAACAGGACCACGCTGCCATCGGCCGTTACTTCTGCGTCTACTGCAACAGGCAGTTTTTGTATCCTTCTAAACTGCACAGACACATGCGAATACATACCGGCGAGCGGCCCTATCCCTGCGATAAATGTCCGTACAGAGCCAAGCACCGCGGCGATTTACACAGACACAACCTGAGTCACCACCAACCCCATTCTGCCGGTGTCGGAGGTGGAAGTGGCTCCACTTGAGGAAGGTAAACCTCGGGAGCTGTTCCTTGTTGAAATTCACTCACGGTTGGTACATCCATTACATGTCCAAATCGAGGATGAGGAAACCTCTCCTGACGTAAAAACGACATGACGAACCAAGATCCAAAACGGAACGTGCTCTCGCAACAACTTTATACTTCAAATTGTCCTGTTTCTTATTCGCAACTAATTATGAGCTCTAAAAACGACCGCAGGCTTCCATCGTTTGCTTTCCGTGGCATTGCTTGTTTTAGTATTCACGGTGGGTCGTCTGATCAACACATAGCATTTTTAACTTTTTCTTCCTGTTCGCACTGAAGACAAGTTTCCCATGCAACGAACATGTGTGTGCATAACAACACGTTCTTTCTTCGTGGAAAGATGAGGGTGGAGTGCTTATTCATTTTTTTCAGGCGTCATCTTGTGGTTGTTGAGAATCTTTTCCAAAGCTATTCGAAGTGAAAGACAGACGGGACTTCCTAAACATAGTCGTCATTTAATCAGTCTTTTTTTCGTCATGCTAGTGTTTTCTCGTGAAAAGCTCGCCATTCGCACTTGAAAGACCGTTTCCACAGTTACTTTGCTATCAGAACATGCCTTTGTGTAGTGTTTGACGCAAGGCTTGCTTGTCTGTTGCAGTCAACGACGGCTCAGTCACGAGCAGACTGGCTGGAAACGAACTCCTCTCCTTGCACGTCCAACAAGACTTCTGCACCGGTCACCACTTCTTCATCTCACCAGCACTTAGGGTCCACAAGAACCATGTCGGACGAGCTTCCCTGGACATACAGAACATTTCCAGGCTTATCGGATACAGCTTGTGCACCAGAAACGTCCAGCAAGAACATGATGAGCTTGCAGTGCCAGATTTGCCAAAAAAGCTTCCCCCGACTTTTCAATCTTGAGCGTCACATGATGATACATACAGGGGAAAAACCCTTCCAATGTCCCGTTTGCCCTCATAAATCTAGGCAGAAAGCAGATCTGCAGAAACATATGATCCGTCACATTGGAGAACGAACTTGATGTGCCTGGACATTCTCTTGGGTGACGAAAAGCAACGCTTGATTCACTATTTGGAGACCCGAATTACGGCGTTGGATTAATAAATTAATGACATCTTCGCTATTTCGACCCTTTATTTCGAGAGTTTGAAAGTTATTTTCTGATGTCGCTCAACACTGACGGTGATGTCGGCTCCAGCCAATTGCTTATCATTGCCATGCTGTTCCTCAGGGCACGTCAAGCCGTGGCGGCTCCTCCCACTTCCACGGGTCCACACTGGAACGTCTTCCGCACCAAGGAGCCTTCTCACACTCCAACCACCCACCGTCTATTGGTCGTTCAATGCCGAGGCACGATGAAGATGCACCTTCCCCCGATCCTAATGGATCCCCTTTTATTGACGTCAACAAGTCTTCGACGATATCTGCGAGCCACTATTATTGTGGCTTCTGTCCCAAGTCGTTCTCGTACAGGTCGCACCTTGACAGACATCTTCGAACTCACACCAACGAAAGACCTTACCCTTGCCCCAAGTGCTCGCATAAAGCTAAACACAAAAATGATCTGTTGAGGCACCTAACCTCAATCCATGCCACTACTGTCCAAGAGGTGGATGGAACTGTTGGTGCAATTCCTTGATGAGTACTTTTCTTGTAACTTTTCTATTAAAACTGCTATTGAATATTAGTGATTGAATTGTCGTCCTAATTAGGTTGGCTTTCGCGAACACCTTACCGACTGTACATTTCGCTGTTTTCTCAACCAGGACCGTTCTCGTCCGTGGCAGCACAGAGCCCCTTCTCTGATATCAGAGAGTGAAAAAGCCTCCCTGAAGACTTCAATTACACCCGGTGATCATTCTACTTTGTCTACAACCTCCACCAACTTCTATCCAAGTTCGTCTCAACTTCAATGTTCATTCTGCTTCAAGGAATTCTCGTGCCAGTGGTTCTTGACTCGCCACATGCGCATACACACCATGGAGAGGCCGTATGCCTGCACACAATGCCCCTACCGGGCCAATCAGCGGAACCACTTAGTGCGGCACATGTACACCTTGCATCGGATAACTGATGAGAAAGAGAGCGATAAGCTCCTGACTAATGATTGGGCTAAGACGATGAGGTAGGTGACTTACCAAAGGACATAATGGCATAGGTTCTGGTGATCAAAGGCAAATATATGAGGGGCAAAGTTGGATCTGACCAGAGCCTTGATGAACGCTGTACACTAATTGAACTGACGTAGAAACCATCGTGATGAATTACGGTACTTTTAAAGAGTGTAGTGCAAGAAGTAGTGTTTCGCTGTTAGTGCAATCCTGTCTGACATCACCACCTGAAAACGAAACCAACTCGAGTGTGTGTTTGAATCGTAATGAACTAAAAACTGATTCTTACGCGCGGTTCTTGTTTGTTCCACAGCCGCTGACATCCCTTCATACTCGTCCTTCGACATTGTGTTCTTCCTTCATCACATCAAACTCCACATCATCCCTGGTAGCTCTGCCTCCCTCTCACTGGATCTCTCTACCCTCCATCACTGCGCCCACCTCGGATGTCCGGCTCCCGTCCACCACGGGTCCAGATCATCCCACTATGAGTGATGCCGCTGGAGGTGCTGCTCTGCTGCAGTGTTACGTGTGCTCCAAAACATTCAACCGAGTCTACAGTCTGGATCGGCACATGATGATTCACACGGGAGAGCGGCCGTTCCCGTGCCAATACTGCCCATACAAAGCCAATCAGAAAATAGTTCTGCAAAAGCATCTAAGTCGTATTCACGGCATACATCGCGCCTCTGAGAATGAAGAGTCTAGTTCAACCAGCTGTGCAACCACAACAGTCTCGTGAGCTGTGTGGTAGAGGCTGGTCGTCACTAATAAATTCTTAACAAGCAATCTGGTTACTTCTTGTTATGATGTTGGGGTTCAAAATGAGGGAAGGCATGCATACGTTGACTCTGAACTGATTCTTTGCTCTCCTTGGTTGGTCTCAACAGGCTGGCGACATGTCTCTGCAATCGACACCAATGACAACGACCAGCGCAAGTTTCTCCCGCTATCCTTCGCCTAGCATGTTCTCGTCGCAATCTTTACTTCCCGGTAATAACGACGGGGCTTTCGCCCTTCCACATGTCAAAGGACAGTCAATGATGGTCGACCTTAACAACAAGTTCCCGTGCATGCATTGCCACAAGTCCTTCAGCTTTTCCTCGCACCTCGAGCGACACATGCTCGTACACACCGGCGAACGCCCGTTTGCTTGTCCTCATTGTGCCTACAGGGCAAGCCAAAGAGCCGTGCTTAAGAAGCACATCCAAAGGATACACCCAACTATGTCGCTGGCAGCCGACTGATACCGTCGTACCCAAGAACCAAGTTCAACGGTTACTGACACTTGAGGATGCACATCTCTGCTGGTGGGGTTACTCCGATCATCTAGACTAATCCTAACTAGATGAACCAGCTCAAATCACTGTGGCATTTTTTAAAGTGCATTCACATCTGGCGCCTGCGCGTTTTGTTGCAGCGCTGATTGGTG
>SDVV010003253.1:0-21643 GCA_016164225.1 Gammarus roeselii | reverse complement strand
GACGCTGCTCTGATGTGCTTTCCCGCCCTTGGCATTCCGCTGTCGGGATGGTCGTGGGTGGGGGGGGCCCGGCCATTATGACGCGGCGGGGGTAAACCAGTGAAAACTGTGGGCCCTGCTGCTGACGACGGTTCCTCGGTACATTCGGGACCCAGAGTGTAAGTTGAGGGGCTACCGGCCGGACCCTTTAGCACAAAAGGGCTAAGTTGTGTGAATGTGAGCGTGTGAGGTGCGCCTTGCCGTCGGCCACCCCCCTTTCTGGGGGATGCGGCCTAGTGTCTGTATCTGTATGTATGGGTTTTACAGCGCTGGGACGAGAAACATAGGTTCCAGGATTCAGAGGGGCCTCTGAAGGGTCGCGCAGTTTCTCAAAAGGGTCCTAATGGGTCTCAAGGGTATTCCGAAGAGCCCCAGAAAGGTCCAAGTGGACCCCTCAAATCCACCTGGTCTCCCAAGTCCACCGGGTTCTCGAAACCCCGGGTCCATGAGTCCCACGAAAACCTCCCCTCCCCGGGTCACCTTGTCTCAACCAACCTCGATACATATAATAATGATAACCAATGCAAAATTTATCACCATGAATAAAGGGAGGAGAAAAATAATAGAGCCCAAGCAAGAAGAAATGATAAAATAAAGTGTTAATGATCAATAAAATGAATAATCATCCATCCACCTCAAAATACTCTTAAGGCAATTAATATTGATGGATTGGGACCTCGATTCCACCGGAGCTCCAACGAGTCATCGTAGGCTCCCTTGTGGGGGACGCACGCACTTAACATAGCACTGGGGGGACGCGTTCCCGCATATGAGCATAAGCGTCACTGAGATCTCGTTGAACCCATGTTCCCCGGACACGCAACCACCCCACTAGATGTTTCACGGGTACGCCCCCACTCCACTAGATGGCAAAGGCATTGACGATCCATATAAAGTTCTGTAACTACGATGAACCGATGATGTAATATTATAGAATCGTTGCACCTAGTACACATACGGATGAATACAGAAAACTCATTTCAAATGTGAAAACTCGTACTTCGAAAACTAGTCGGTGTTTGACAATGAATAGTTACGAGTTCAAGGTCTTCTTGATAGCTAAATTTTAAAAATATCAGTAAGGATCGATAAAAACAAGTTTTTTCATGCACCGTAATTACCATACATTTGTCCTCGTTTTTTCCGAATGAACGCCTGATGTTTCTGCTGCATAAAAACTGCATTGTGGAAATTGAAACAATTAATGTACTCACTTTTATTTTCCAGATCCCGTCAACTTACAATTATCAAGCATATCAACCATTCGATCACTCAGACGAGAAAGTAGGACACTGCTTTGCTTAATTGCTTCATGACCACTTATGAAAACGCTGCCAATCTTGTCACATTTCGGGTAGGTAAAGAAGTTGTCTTTTGTTTTTAATTCTTGACCACAACATTCGTTGAGCTCCCTCATGTCAAGTAAACCTGGCTTAAAAGTGACTGAATCCCTTACTTCACTCAACAGCGAAACGGTTTCACAAGTTTGATTTCCAAGGGTCAGGTTCTGTCTCTCCGTGTTGAGAACAACCGATTTGGAGATACTACTTGGGCGTATTTTGACGAATTCACGACGAGCGACTGCTGACCCTTCCAACAATCTTCGCGTTCCAAGCACCTTGTCCTCACCTACCGACAGAGGATTTTTATTATCTGGATTTGACTTGTCTGTAGATCGTCCAGACATTTTCACCACCGCTTGATTCTGTGAGTTTTCGAGACGCTCAGGGGGTTGTTTTCCGGGAGTCAAACCGGCAAGTAAACTTCGGTAATCCGTTCTGCCAAGTCCTTTATCGCATCGGGTCATTCGCTTTTTGACAACCATTTTCTTCACTACGCGACCGCAATCAGGTCCATGAGTCTTCAAGTGCTGCTGCAATTTTTGCTGCGAGAAGAGGACAATTCGATTAGGACCTATGGTAACTAATACTTTCTTGACGCTGGAAGAGAATGAAAAGTATCTAGAACTCGGGACCGTAAGTATACTACAAACATAGAAACGGATGATTTTTTTTTAAATGGAACTAGGTAGTTGATCACATGTTGGATGAAGTAAACACTCAATTTCATGATACTTTTCTACAAGAGCTGTTACTACACAAGTATTCACAAGTCCATCAATTCAACAAGTAAAACAAGCAAAGCCTCGGTTTTAGCAACACCTTAGATTAGATACAGATAGCGACACTAGGCCGAATCCCGGCCAACGGCAATATGCACTCACACTCCTCACATATATTTGGACAACTTAGCCCCTTTGCGCTAGGGGTCCTGTCGGAAGACCCTGCCACACACACACTACTCTTGGTCATGAGTGCGGTCCGAGGTCAGCGTCAGCAGCAAGCAGGGCCTGAAAGTGTGTATGGTTTCCCTCGGCCGCGTAATGGTGATCGTCCCTCTTCCACCCACGACCTCCCGGTTTCACAACGAGATGCCAATAGCAGGAAAGCACATCAGTGCAGCGTCAAAAAATTATTATTTTACAACCATTCTACACGCACGCCCTCTCGTTACCTGCACACTCAAGTCTCTCCACCCAAACTTCGGTCTGCTTCTAGGCCTACGTCCGCTTCCTTCCGCCTTCATCAACCTTTTTACCAATCTCCCTCATCCATCCTCTCATGTTCCCGAACCATCTCAGAGTACGCGAATCTACTCTATTCTTTAACTTCTTCACCATCCCCGTTCAAATTCGATAAACGTCGCTATTGATCTTGTCTCAGTGTCCCTCCAGCCAAGCCCCTTAAATATTTCATATCGAAAACTTTCAATCTTCTGCACTCACCCCTCAAGTCTCGGGTCCCAAAAAAATAGGGACTACAGATTCATACAACCTTCACTTTGCTTCCATCCCCGACGTATTACATCTCATTGCACTTTTCAGCGCACCTAACCCTTGACACCCTTTTTTCACTCGCGACTTCACCTGTTTCCATTAGTTCAGTCTTCTCCACATATAAGCCCAGATACTTAAAAACACTGAACTTCATCCAATAACTCTCCATTTAGAAGGACACTGAATCTGCTCACATCAACATTCCCAGGGCTGCCACTAAGTTGCAGCAAAAAAAAAAAATGAAAAAAAAAAATTAAAAGTGCCATTTTTTCTATCAAGTGACCATGATTTACGTTTTTTTCAAGTTACAAATAGGCAAGTGTGAATGTTTTTTGATAAAAACAATACCATTTAGGACTATTCAACAGGTTTTTAGATATATAGTACATCGATTCACATTGATTTCGAAGACTTTGAAATTAAATTGAGAACTCTCAACCACTCAATAAAATGTGCTTTTTATCATGTCCCTACCAGCCGGTTGAATTGAAGCTGAAATATTTTTACCGATTAATAAATCTTAGGCTATGCATTATATTGCAATGTTTGCTGACATAGAGCAGCAGAAATAAAATATATATATCCTTTGTTTACAATTAATAAGTAGGTAACTAGAATGTGGCAATATCATTGAATTTAAATAGAATAATTTAATACTGGTACTCTTCATCGTAGAGGTTTATGTATGAAGAATGATATAATATTATAGTTTCAATTTGGACGAGGACTGGCTTTTTTTATAATCATATTATGAAATAAGCAGTCTTAATCAAGCTCACAATTAAATTCAAGAGTTTACATCTAAAATAAATGCCAAAAGGTTTGAAAATAATACCGATTGATCCTAGGATGTACATAAACTACCGCATTTAGTCTGAACTTTTGATTTCATTACTTAGGCAAACTAGTATCACACTTTTTTTTAAATATTCAGCAATGATTGTTGTGCGTTTTGTATCAATTGATGATCGTTCTTTAGTTTGTTTTGTCTTCATTGAAACATTTTTTTTCTGCTTTTCTTGGGACTCACTGACACTTGTCACTACACCATCCATCATCAGATGCGCCAGGCGTATTTCCTACTTATCCCCCTTTTAAACAGCTCTTTTCATGCTCTCATTTGCTTATTTTAGTAGGTCAACATACACAACAGACTTATGCAAATACTCTTCTCTCTTTTTCTTCAAAGCATTCTCGATCGAAGAGACTTGCCGACGTCTTCTTCCAACTTTCGTTCAACTTCTTTCTCACGTCTTCGTGCTTCGATATCAGCTTGTTTTTCCTGTTCCTTCTTCGCTTCAGCTTCTTTGACTTCTAATAGATGATTCACAAAGTTCTATCTAGCAATCCTTGCCATGCTAAGCAACTTGGTTATTTATGTTAATGAGATCCGGCTTATTGTCAACATTTTTTTCGAGCATCACATGACTAACTTTGCGTTTAATGTTTCCAGCGACAAAGCTGATCTGTCATCAAGCAATACTCTTGCCAGATAAGGAATATCCGCGCTCAACATCCGCACTTCTGTGACTCAACGATCAGCATGCCTTAGCAAATTGAGCAATAGTTGGATAATGGATATTGAAGAAAAAAAAAACTCCGATAATGATCAATGCGCTTTCCGCGTAGTGAAGGATCGCTATCCTTCAACTGATGAGATTTCCATTTCTCAAGCAAATTGTCGTTTGAAAAATCAGAGCTGAATGGAAGTGCGCGCGCGAGCGCAATAATGGATTTGCAGGATGCCTTAGATTTCCTCGCATTTGGATCGAGGCAGCTTATATGTTTAGCTATTTCTGAAATAATAGAAGATGTGTTCATGAGATGCTTGACAGAAACAATGTAATGCATTTGCAGCTTCTTCTGAAATGTGTTCACATGATGAGCATCCTTCGATGTCATCTTCGAGGACCTCTTCTGCATCATTTCGGGAAGTACTTCTTCCATTGGCAATAGATTCGCTGGGATTAAAATTTAGTCGGAATAGGCTTCACTTTATTTTCAACAGCGATTTTCTTCATAGCCTTTAACAACTAAGTCTGCGTCAGAGAACTTAGTTCATTGTGTAACTTCTGGACAATAGGCTCGTTTGTTTAAATAACAAAGTCTGAGTAAGAAAACTTTATCACTGTGTAGCTTATGGACATTAGGCTCGTTTGTTTGAAAACTCCGCGTAAATTTTGTAAAGCTCATAACACTCGACCAGACCAAGTGTAGTTAAGCTAACATTGTTGGAGGATTTAATGACTTACGAATTATGGTCACTCATTATCTCTCTACTGTGCTGCTGATAAGTGACTTTAAGAGACATTAAGTGACATTTTTGCGAACAATGTGAGTAATGAAGCGTTGAAAAAGCATCTTTAAGGGGAAAAAAGTAACCTAGTGGCAGTTCTGCATTCCTCAGGCATCTCATTACTCTTCTTTTACCCATGTTCAATCGAAGCTTCCTCCTTTCACACACTATACCAAACTCCATCACTCGCACACACAGTTTCTTCTCTGAAAACGCCACCAGTTCCGTATCATAGGCATACAGTAGCTGGATGAACTGCCAACTCCGCCCATTCGCTTCCAACAGCTCCAGGCCATGACCCATTACACTCGCGTTACCTACCTCTGTGATCACTCCATCTATGCGGAGATTGAACAGCCAAGGAGACATATTGCAGGGTTGTCTTAGACCCTCTTTTACCGTGAACTCGTCACTCACATCGCTCACCATACTGACACATGCTCCTCTGCCATCATAGAAACTTAGCGCTCCCAACAGATTTCCGCCCACTCTATACTATCACTTTTGCGATCTCAATTCTCTCGATATAAAGCTATTTTTCTGTAATGTAGTAAGAACCATAGTGCAGCATGCGCTCCTGCTTTTTATTCGAATGAATCTTGAAGAGGAAACATTACGGAAACGTATCTACTAGAGAATCTTGTTAATATTTGTCGAACGTAGTTTTCAACCGATTAAGACCTTCGTGTCTTTTCACCTTCCTTAGGAATTTCAAAACTTCAACATTTCTCGACTGTCCTCGAGTTTTAAGGTTTTGACTAAAAACCTGTCTGCTCGGCGATAAATGTCGGCTAGGTACAGAGTGGCGTCTCCCGCTCTTGACGGTCTGGGCTTGCTGAGCCTCCAAGCCCCCAACCCTCTCCTTACCTATATAAACGAAATCTGCCATGCCCCATCATTCATGGGGGCTAGCAAAGCTGCTTTCCGTAAGACGTTAGTGCGTTGTCGGGGTAGCAGGGGGCCCCCTTCTAACTTCGTAGAAGTCATTAGGTTAGCATAGAAAATACCATGATGTAGCGCAAGCTGGCCTATGCCAGAAGAGCACAGAAGTTGGATGGATCGGCTGCATCAAAACTGGGTGTTCCCAAAACGCCTTGGAGATGATGTCTTGAAGCGGGACTCCACGCGTCCAAGCGAGGCATACTTGCGGACATCGTGAGCTTTAGTGAAGGCATGCTGTGTGGCCGCATCTATCCCTTGCTGGCGGAGTAAGCGAAGAGGTAGCTTAGCGATCGTTGTTTAGATTTTTGGTACCAGGTTGAGACCGAATGGGACGACCCAAATAAAACACAGTTGTCCTACCAATTTAAAGGCCCGGAACTTTTGGAACCTGGGATGAATTGGGATGTGCGGGAAGGCGTCCTTGATATCCAGCTTGGTAAACCAAAGAGGGGGCTTCAGCACAGCCTGCATGCGCTGCGGGTGGGACATGCGGAATGTGGATACCAGGATGTATTTGTTGAGTTTGGAGAGGTCGATCACCAGGCGATATCCTCCCGAGGCCTTGGGGACCGCAAAGATGCGAGATACGAAAGCCGGTTGTCTGGGTACTGCCTTGACTTTGCCTTCGCGCAGAAAATCCGATACGAGATGTTCTAGAACGTCCTAGCGTTGTTGGTGAGAGGCAGTTTAATCGAGTTGAGGGGGTCGTAGCGTCCATTTCCAGGAAAGGCCTGTGGAAAGAATGCGTTTGTCCAAAGGTGTGGCCTTGGCCCAGTGCGCGAGGCGGTTCCTGAGGGTCGCCGGTAGAACGTCAGAATTTGCGGAAGGAGGGAGAGGGGGCGGTCCCGCTGTTTGTAGTTATCTGTGGGCTGCGAGGGGGAGGGGGAGGGGAGGGTCGTTTGTATGCCGAGGTTCCCGACCTCCCCTCCTTGGAACATACTGGGTGCTTCCCCAGGCACAGAGGGCAGGAGGGGAGTGGGGCCTTCAGCTTGTATGAGGAGCACCGGAGCCCACCCGCCTCCCCTGGGGCTGCCTAGCGTCGTGCTGGAACGTAGGGCGCGCCCTGGGCGGTGCAGGTAGGCCACGAAAGAAGGTTCTTGCCATCCCGCCTCGGCCATGGAGGGAATGCTGTGCGACATCTTTCCGGTGTTGCGGGGGTCTCCGAGTCACTGATGGTGCATGGGCAACGAAGCCTGAAGTGGAGAGCCTATAAAGGAGAGGATCTCTGTCCTGCTACGTAAGGTTTCCAGCGCCTGGGTAGCCTGTAAGATCGCCTCGTTGGTAAATAGTCGAGGTTCAAATACCGACCCTGCTAGGAGGGCTGTCCGGACGGATTCCGGAGCCAGCTTGTCCAGCGTCTGACGCCGAATCTGGTATCTCCACTGAGCTGCATCGATCAGGGATCCCGACAATAGTTTGTGAACAAAGCTTGCGGTGAGCTCCGACAGACAATGCAGTGACTGCGGGGTAACTCACCTGTCATCGGTTAGGACAGGAGTCCGGTTTCGCTTAAGAATCCCCGTCAGTGATTTGCTGAGGATGTAGCCGCGCAGGTTTTGAGTAAACTGAGTGCGGAGTTGGAAATCATTGGTTCGTGCTTCTGCGGCAGTGCCATGGACCGGGAAAGCGATCTTATTCTTTGTGGCTTAAAAGTGAGCCTTTGGGGAGAGAACGAACAAACTGTCCTCTCTGATGGTCACTCCCCGATGGGAGGGTCGCTCGACCGCAAAAACTCTTGAGAAGTTGGAGAGAGAGCTTCTTCGAACCCGCCTGGCGGCAAAAAAGTGTACCTCCAGACGAGGAGCTGAACCGCGGTGCAGGTGAAACCCACGGGGGAGAAAATGAAGTTAGGGCCTCTCTCATGAACCTTGATCAGATTGTTAGGCGGCCCTGTGGTGTAGACCTCATAGTCGCAGCTCAGCAATTTCCTTTGTGACGTCGCACTGAGGGGAGGTACATACCACCTCTCCTCCGAGGAAGGGAGAAGGGTGAGGGGCGAGCTTTCATCATCGGGGAGCTCCCCTGGAGCGCTCATTGGTTCCGACCGGAAACGGGGGGGTTGTGAGGGTACTGGAAAGATCTGGTGCCGTGAACGCGGTCTGCCAGTCTCCGGTAAGGGTGTGCGCGGTGAGTCGGGACGAGGCGAGCGAGTTGGCGAGTGGCGGGAGGATGTGGAATATGACGAAGGAGAAGATGGGGAGAGAGGTGTTCTCCCCCGAGATGTGCCCTCTCCACCGCCCATGGGGGTCAAAGTCTGCCCCTCCGTCCTTTTTCTCGCCCTGACTGCGATAGGGTTCCTCCTCGTACTCCTCGTTGCCTTTCCATCTGTGATCCCGTTCTTTCAGATCGTGGAACCTGGCCTCCATATCGCTAGAAAGGGACTGAAGACGAGCTTCGAATCGGTCTTCGAGAGAGCCGAGCGCCAAAAGCCCCTTATCGAGCTTCGCGGATGCCGGGGCGTCTTCGGTAGTGGACGGGGCTGGTTGGGTGGCGAGTCTTCCATTTCGGGGGCTGAGCGGGGCCCCGGGCATCATTCCTGTACGTTCCCCGTGTGCGGGCTTGAGCAGGTGCCTGAGCAGACTCAGTTATGTTTTCCCCGTGATAGAAGACTCCAAACTGTGTGGTGGGGGGGGAGATGGGGAGGAGCAATGTCCTGAGTGATGTTGCGGTTCCCTCGTCCGATGCAGTCCGCATGGACACGGAGAGCAGGCCCGGATTCCCAGGGGGGTAATCCCGCTGTGCGTGAAACCCCTCCTGATTGGGTGGTACTATGTCCAGTGTGCTGTCGTCCTGTATGAGGAAGTGCGTCCCGAGATCGCCGAGGAAGGCACGCCTTCTGTCGAGCATCTGTGACCCGGGAACCCAAGGTGGGGCCTGCACGTTGGGGTTAGGTGACCGTGAGGAGGGGGGGGGAGCATACGTGTGGGTAGGGCTTTCCCTGTTGGAGCCCCTAGACGTTTGGGGGGAAAGACGACCTGGGCCGCCTTCTGCCGAACTGTTCTCTTTTGCCTTCCGTTTGTTCATATTCTATGAGTAGAGAGGTGATTGCGTTGCGTGCGCGAAAGTGTAAGGTGGCGGAGGTCAGGGTGGAAAAATGACCTCGTGTCCGATGTGACGTTACCTGTGTATCTCAGTCTCATGGACCGATATCTGTTCAAGAAAGCCTCGGAGGCCGCACTGCCTGGGGTCGCTTTCATGGCCGATAAGCAGATGTCACACCCCGCTGGCCTATACACGCGGCCTGCGAAGCAGCTGGAGTGTTTCAGGCAAGTGGTACGTAGGTCATTTTTGGGCAGAGGTTAGGCACATTGGGAGAAGGTGGACCGGGAAGCCGATGGGTCTTCGGGAGGGAGCTGTCCTGAGGCTGGCTTACCCGACGTGGAGAACATTTCCGGCATCTTTTCTGAAACCAGGGAGAGAGAGTATAGTCGGATGTAGAGATCTTACGCGAGTATGGTTGTGATACAATATTGCAGAAAGAATGTTTGATCAAGCCAAAATTGTCCGTGTACTACGGATGTCCGTCAACAAGTTTCCTGTCTGTCAACCAAATTCTTGTGTCCACAATTTTCTCATGTCTACAACATGTCAACAAAAAATTTTGTGTCAACAAATTAATGTTGACAAAATTATCGTGCTGACAAAATTTTTGTTGACAAAACTTTTGTGGACAAAATTTTTTGTCAACAAATTTATTGTGACAAAATATTTATGTCGACAAAATTTTTGTGTCGACAAATTAATGTGCTGACAAAAATTTGGTGCGAACAAAAAATTTGTGCCAACAAAAATTTTGTGTCAACAAAAAATGTTGTCAACATATTTTGTGGCATTAAAATTTGAGTCGACAAATTGTATGTGTCAACAAAGTTTGTGTGTCGACAAAGTTTGTGTCAACAAAAATTTTGTGTCGACAAAATTTCTCGCAGGCCGGGCCAACTGAGACAGCAAATTCAGTATGGCTGGGCCATTGCTGACCCCATCTGTGACTCTAGGAGTAGCACTAATCCACTGCCCAGATGGGCCGCCACGTACTTAACCCTACCTATAAAATAGGTGCGGAGATCCTGTGGATCAGGTGCGGCGGAAGTGTGCTGTTAGCAGGAGGTCAGTGGCCGGTGTGCGTCCATGAAGCAGCAGCGTCGAATAAATGATGCAGCAGGGCAGATCTTGCTCGTATAGGTAGGGAGGGGGATGGGGGTTTGGGCGCTCAGTCGGCCTAGACCGCTGGGAGCGGGAGACGCCACTTTGTACCTAGCTGACATTTAGCGCCGAGCAGCAGGTTTGTAGTCAAAACCTAAAAATTTGGGGACAGTAGAGAAACTTAAAAATTTTGAAATTCTAGAGTAAGGTGAAGAGACACGAAGGTCTAAATCAGTTGAAAACTACGTTCAACGGATGTTATCAAGATTCTCTAGTAAATACGTCTCTGTAATGTTTCCTCTTCAAGATTCATTGAAATAAAAAGCAGAAGCACATGCTACACTGTGGCTCTTACGAATGGAAGAGAAAAACGCAACACCCTCAACAGCGCTTCCCTGTCATTTCTGTCGTATGCCTTTTCCAAATCCATGAAGGCCCAGAACACATTCTTTACCTTTGCAAGGTATTCTCACAGACCCGTCTCACTGCAAAGATCTGATCAGCACACCCCTCTACCGCTCCTAAAGCAACTCTGTTGCCTTCCAATTGCGCAGTCCGCACATTCTGTAATCCTTTTGATCAGCACTCTCCCATACAACTTACCAACCACATATAACAAACTGATACCTCTTGAGTTGCAGCATTCATTTTCATCTCTTTTACCCTTATGCAGTGGGACAAAGCAGGCAGTGCATCACTCAATCGGTACCACGCCCGTCACAAAACAAAGGTTCAGTTGCATCACCAACCTTTCAACAATCGTTATTCTACCCCTTTTCCGGCACTCAGTCGCAACGCCATCCAAAACATTGGCTTTTCCGGCTTTCATCACCTCCACCACCTCCTGAACCTCTTTGCTAGTAATGTCCGCAACAAGTCTCTCCGAAAACCGGCATCCACGCACCACCACCCACAGCAACAATGGTTAGGTTCGCTGTCATTCCTAACATTCAACAATTCATCAAAATACTCGGCCCACCTTTTCCGTACACCGCCACTTTGCGTCAACAACTGGCTGTTTTCATCTTTCACCACCTTCTCCTTTTCAATCTCTCCCTTTCTCACCCTCATAACCTCTTTCCAAAACATCTTTTTGCTCTCCTCAAAATTCTGGCACAACCAACTGCCCCACCTGGCATCAGCTTTCTTTTGGCTCGCCTCACCACAAGCTTCACCTCCTTCTTCTTCTCCTCATAGTTGTCATAGGCCACCGCCGACCGCGCTTGCAACCATTCCTCAAAAGCTGTTCTTTTCTGCGCCACCGCCAGTTTGACCTCCTCGTTCCACCACTGGCAGCCTTTCCGTCTGCACCCGCCCACACAGCGCACACCACACACATATCTTGAACATCTCAACAAGGCATCTCTGAGCGTCACCAATTCTTCCTCCACATCTTGCAAGTCCTGCTTTCTCACGTTGTCATATTCCTCCCTCAACGCCCGCTGGGCGTGAGCCTCTCCTCCCCCCCCTTGTCTTGCTGTCTTTTAGGGAGAATTTTACACAGGAGGAGATTCCTAGCCCCCTCGCTTCGCCCCTTTTTAGTCGCCTCCTACGACAGGCAAGGGTTACGGTAGCAGTATTCTAACACCCCCATTACGGGGGTGTTCAACACATTCAATACATCTAAATACTCGGGCCACATTTTTGTACATCACCACTTTCCAACAACAACTGGCTGTATACATTTTTCACCAACTTCTCCTTTCCGGTCTCTCCCTTTCTCACCCTCTTTCCAGGACATCTTTTTGTTCTTTTCAAAATTAGGGCACAACTGTTTGCCTCACTTGGCATCAACGTCTCTTTTGGCTCCTCTCACCACCCGCGTCAACTCTTATCTTTTTTTATAGTTGTCTCAGGTCACCACAGACTTCGCTTGCAACCCCTCCTCAAAGGCTCTTCTCTTCCGCGTCATTGTCATTGGTTTGGCGTTATTAAAGAACCGGCCAATAAATAAACACATCACATGAACAAAAGAGTCAGAAGGGGAGAGGCCGACATAGAGGCGCACCTCACACTCCTCTCATTCACTCACGCCTAATCAAAATTTTCTCCTTTAGCCCTCGAGAGTCCGGCCAGAAGTGAGGTCTGAGATCAATGTCTGCAGCAGAGCCCTACTGGTTTACCCCTGCTGCGCCATTATTGCCGCTCCCTCCTCCACCCACGTCCATTCCATTTTTCGACGAGATGCCAACAGCGGGAAAGCACATCAGAGCCTCGTTAAAACTTATCCATTCACAAACATTCTCCCCACACGTCCATCTATTGCGCGCTCAGTCGTTACCTCGCACTGATGGCTACTGGTCACTGCACCGTCCAAGCCTTTACAATAGGAAGATCATGACGTAAAACATATTTCATTGGTCACTAACCTTTGTGGGCAATAGGGAAAGTGTGACGTAGAACCTATTTCATTGGTCACTGACCTTTGTTGCAAAGCGCTTGGTACAGACAGCGCACTCGTGCTGCGGCGCTCGCTGCTCGTGGCTGTCTCTGACGTGGCTGGTTAGCGCTCTGATTGAGTAGTAACAGCGGCCACAGCCTGGTTTAGTGCAGTGGTACGTCAGGCGCAGGTTCTCGTGGGTTGCCCGGTGACGATTGAACCTTCGGGTAAGGTAATGTAGGTTATTATATATCTGAAACCAACTAGGGTGTTGCTGGTGGTTATTTACAGTGGCGTGAAGATAGTGATCGTGCATTGTTTTGAGCACATAAACACATTTCACCATTGTACACAGCACAATATTCATAGTCTGGGAACGAGCGAAAATCATACTCATCTTGGAGCTCGACAAAACCACCGCAGAATTGGCTTTCCGCAAGCTATCCTGCCAAATCTCAAGAAATTTTGTAAGACACTGGATTGAAACAAAATAATGTATATATCCTAGTACTCTAAATAACACGGTTTCAGGCCGCCCACGAGGGAGCCTACACGAGTCGAGCAGACCAACTCCATCAAGATGTCTTGCCTGCGGTGGCGGCGTCTGGGACTTCGGCCCCAGCTAAAGTCCCTCAACCCATCCTGTTTCATATCCTCGCCGCTGGATATTGAGCCTTGTGAGGAGTCTCTGCAGTGTTGACGTGGACGCACGCAGCCTGTGCGGTGCCCGGGCTTCAGGCCTACCGACACTTTCATGACACCAGAGCCACGACACATACACTCATTGTTCATCATGGACTAGTGAATAATCCCATCATCTTTTTCCTACAAAACATCCCTGTTCCGGATAAAGATACAGACACTAGGCCGAATCCCCAAGAGAGGGGGGTGGCCAACAGCAAGGCGCACCTCAGACCCTCGTACGCTCCACTCACACAACTTAGCACTTTTGCGCTAAAGGGTCCGGCCGGCAGCCCCGCAACGCACACTTTGGGTCCCGAGTGCGGTCCGACAGTTTTTCACCGCCGCAACATGATGGTCAGGCTCCCCTCAAATCCGACCGTCCCGACAACGTGATGCCAAGGACGTGTAAGCACATCAGAGCAGCGTCCACATGAGGTTATCCCTGCACGCATCTGGTTAGTACGTTGCAGTGTGGCTGAGGGACATAAACACGCTGAAAGTTTCAATATTCTGGTGTCCAAAACTAAAATTATACTACACGGGTGGCAATTTGTTAACTGCCACACAACCCACGAAGTTAATCCAGATAGCAACAAAAACACTCTACCCCACCACTAAGCCGGTCACTGCTTTATCATCTCCCACCTCCCCTCGTCTCGACACGCGCGTGTCGGTGGGTATCGAGGATTTCGGCGGTGCGCTGGCGCGGTTTCTACCACCACACTGTTTCAGAACCCAACACTCCATAACTGCTCACAAACCAGACTGAAAAGAAGGAGCCAGCCCTCAACACGTTTTCATACAAAAATATTCAACACATTCATTCAAACTGCAGGAAGTGGTTTGTGGATTTCCTCTCAGGCAGACAAGAGCACACGGCGTACAATATCAAACCAACACGAGAAGACCTTTTCTTGAATGGTGTTCCTCAGTGCTTCGTCCTTTCCATTTCACTTTTAAACGACTTCAGGCACGACCTGGTAACACCAACACAACACTTACCTATATCAGCTCATACACGGATGTTCTTACAATCATCACACCACGCAACAGCACAAGTCCAGCAATATCTGAACTCAATGAAAGTCTGGCTGCAGAAACAACAGTATGAACGTGTCCACAAGCCAGTCATCCCTCACGTTGTTAACATCAGACAATAGTGAACACCGCATACCTCCTCATGTTCTACACAACACCACTCCCGTATCCCACAGTCCCAACAACACGATCCTTGGAGGAACAGGATTCATGAATAACGTTCATATCACATACAAACAATACCAGTGCAAAGGATGAAATTGACTGAATGTACTCTTGGCACTTGGCACAAGAACCTCGGGGCACTCCAATGAGTTAATAACGCAATTCAAACAATATATAAGAATCATAATTTTGTATGTACACTTTGCCTGCGTTTCTGACA
Source organism: Gammarus roeselii (assembly GCA_016164225.1). Lineage (NCBI taxonomy): Eukaryota > Metazoa > Arthropoda > Malacostraca > Amphipoda > Gammaridae > Gammarus > Gammarus roeselii. Next base: position 6,900 of record SDVV010003253.1, on the reverse strand, counting down.
TTTCTCCCCCGCATATAAACGTCCTAGAAATAATACGGACGACCACATTACGCATCGGAACTGGCTGAACAGAAACGACACCTATACCACATTCGCACAAGGGAACAAAGATTATTCAACAAGATCGTGGACACAGCCCATCCCTGCCACCACCTACTGAACTCAAGTCACACCCATCGAAATATTTATTACACACCGTCAGCACACTTCGACATTCTCCACACCACCATTCCCAAACGCCCAGAACACGGCCCACCAGTCATGCCCACATAGGGTGGAGAACGTTCCTTCCAATCTGAGCCTGCGGTGCCAAGATGCGGTTGATCAAGTAATGACGTCATGCCCACCCATCACACCCGACTGGTTCAATCGTGATATCACGATTGTAAGAGTAGAGCGCCTCAAGGAGGGCGTCAATTTTCTCAGGGGTGTGAGTCGAATATGAGGGCCTGCGCTGGCCGTGAAATTGCCAGCATGCACATGTTGACAGGATGGGTATCCGGGCTTGGCGCCGGCTGGGATTCCTCCATCGCAGGAGAACAAAGGTGGCAAAGGCGCCTTCTCCAACTGGACACTTGACGACCAGTAATGCAGGCCTGGCCACGCTGTTAATGACAAATGTTCATCTATCCAGATATGCGCTCAGAACCTCGTACCTGCCCTGTACAGTGAACTCGACTCCACAGATGGCGCAGACGAAGGGATGCTGCGAGGCGAGATGCCGGCGGAGGTCAACATGCCGGTCAAACACCTGCTTGCACGAGGGATCACGCGTGCATTTGTAACGACCAGGCACGTGCAGGAGCTTGTGCCGCTGCAACTTGGATGGAAGAAAGAAGCTCGCCGAGCATCCTGAAAAATCGCAACTGCAGCCAACAAAAATGTAAATTATGATATTTTGTAGTTACAATTGGCAACACCAAAGCAACATATAAGTTAACGACCCTATGATAAAATAATAAATAAATTTAGTAATTGTTCAAGAAAGGAACACTAATGTCGTCTAAAAACGTTGATGTCAAAATATTATTTCGGGACAACACTGATGCAAAAAAAACATCATTAGATTTTTATTTTTTCAGACATTTGAAAAAAAATCCACTTCAATAATTAAATTAAAAGTTGCCCATTCATTTCCACTGCAATAGTGCACAAAACCACAGCAGTGCTTATCCATAGATAGCATTACAAATTGAAGCTAATAAGCAGGACAAGCATCGATTCAAACTCACCTGAAAGCAGGTTCATTGCTGTGAGTCTGTGAGTGTGACCGCATGTGCTGCTGCTTCAAGAAAACTTGGCCACATTCGCTGCAGCTGTATTTGCGCCTTTCGTGATAATGGGACACATGCTTTCGGAGACTATAAATGGATGCAAACTGCTTGTCACATTTATCACACCTGAAACAAAATAAATTGCATAGTTACACGATTCATTATCATCATAGCCTCAAGTGAAAAATGCTGTGACCTGATAACTCGTCCGCATCAATCTTCACGCCACAATGGCGAGACCTTTGCTCCAGGTTAAGAACATCCTATTTCTTCTACAGCCACTTATTAGTCAACGACTACAGCTACCAAGGCCAAATCTTCTTACAATGAGGGTTGCCGACGGCAAGGCGCAGCTCACACTCCTCGCAAGCACTCACGCGCGAACAGAAAACTCTTGAGCGATGAAGAGTCCGGCAAGAATACACACTTCAGGTCAAGAGTGAGGTCCGAGATCAGTGTCAGAACAAGTCAACGACAACATATTTCTTTTTCGCTATCTGGTATCCAGCCGGCTTTCAGCCATGTGGCTTTCCACAATCATGATTTGCCGGCTGGCTGACCCCCTTGCTGGGAGATTTCGGCCTAGTGTCTGTATCTGTATGGTCCTTATATAGAAGTACCCCAAGTAGAGACACTCAAAATTATAATTCATAAGTAATCCCAGCACCATGTATCCATAGGGGCTTTTGCACATTGAAACCTCACGGGGGAGAAGGAAGTACTCACCAGCCAAAGTGCTTTCCACTTAGCAAGGCCCTGAAAGAACGTTTTCTAATTATAATTCAATACATCTTCTATTGCTGCAACATTCCAGCACAGAGACCTATACTTCGCTATAATGAAACAAGAGGATGGCGCAAAACACGTTCCGTCACGGCTAGGTAACAAGCCAAGAGGAGTCTAACTATCATCAACCAACCAGCTCTCTGAGAGTCAGTGGTACTAGTTCTTGAGGCTGACTGGGTTGAAGAGGAGCAAAAGTAGAGGCAACAGCAGGTCTGGGCGCGGAAAACGGCAAACTTTGGCAATGCGTCCGAATATTGATGCACTTAGAAGTGAACTGACCGGGATTTCCACGAATGAAGAAGAGCTGCAACCTTCAGGTTTAGTTCCAGGCAAACCTCAATTACAAGCTAGTTAGAGGTGCTCACTCTCTGAACGCAGGGTAAAATTTCGACGCAAGTAATGATAATATTACTGCAGGAAGAGGTGTGAAGAAAAAGAGGGGACAGAGCCACCTGAAAAATAGCGGGACTTACAACGGGGAGAGACTGGGATAAGGAAGAGAAGCTGGTTGAAAAGCCATTTGCACGCCTGACGCTGAGAGCGTCCCGCCTCAAATATTGGTGAAACCATCGCCTCAGATGCCAGTGGACTGAGTCTCTATGGCAATCTCGGAGAAAACAAAGATTAGAGTAGGGTCAGTCTCTGGGCAGTGGATGCCACAGATAGAAAACGATAGGACAGCTCAAAAGTTCAGGATCATCTCAAGGCATCAGTGAAATGATCTGAGTAATCCCTAAGAGAACAGTCACTAGGAGGGACAAGAGTTCTACAGCATCTGAACGGTGAACCAATGCTGAATACCTGTTAGGGCTTCTGGAGAAAAAAACAAGGTTTGAGAAGAGTCGGTGTTCAGAGAGTAAGACGCTGGCAAAGGGAACCGAGAGGAGTGTCTCATAACCTGACAAAAGGAACCGGAGAGTAAATGCCCAAGATAGAGCAGACGAACTCGGGCCAGGAAAAGCTCTGAGCAGGCCACATAATCGTTTATTCAGCAAGTGAACGCCCATGCTGAGGGAGTCTACTTGAACAAAAAGTATTGCCTGAGAAGTGAACAAAGCCTTGCAGCTGTTGGGAGGAAACTTGCAGACCGCCGAAGTGAGGAAAGTTTGTCGCCGAGAAGGAAAAGGATCCAAAGTATAACGCAAGGGAGATGACTAACAGGGACCGGCGACAGGCGGAAGGGCAATGTTTCGGATACATTGTGATGACGCAAATAGAAAGGGGGCAAAGTAACCCAAATGAACATAAGAAACGGAGAGAAAAAAGCGGGGGTTAGCTACTAGTGTACCTAATCATTCAATGAGGGGAAAAGTGAGGGATGGAGGGGGGTGCCAGCAACGGGAATTCAGTGACCCCGGCGGTCTCCTCACCACACCCAACGGGATGATGCCATGCCTCCCCCATGGAACTTATGGCGCAGAAGATGCATGAAGGAAAGGAAGCTAGTAGTAGACTTTGTGCTGAATTGGCCAAGCAAGTGGTAAATTGAATAAGTCTTAAAGCTTACAAGTCAGAGGAGAGCAGCCGACCAGTGAAGAGAGACAGGAGAAAGTGGAGCCAGAAGTATGCACATGCTAAGTTCCTTGTCCCATGGATGTAAAGGAGAATGAATTGAACCTAGTGATGAAGGTCCGTGGGCATTTAGAATGGCAAGAAGGCGGAAAGCAGAATAGGTGTGGCTCTAGTGCCAAGTTGGGTGAAAAGAGTGAGCTCCCGAAGGCTGAAGACAGAGGGGTAAAGTAGAGGAGGTCTGTTTCCTCATGATCACTTAACTAGGGAGGCTATGTACCTACACTTAGACCTGCCAGTGTCTTCTGAACAGTTTCCATTGCACCCGTCTAAAGGTGGTATCATGTTAATGCCAGAGTAGTTTTAGTTATCTGGTAGCTGGCTAGTGTTCAAGATTGGGGTAGTCACCAATTGATGTACATACTAACCAAATCAAGAAACTACTTGGTTGGATATCAGATCTTTCACCACTGGTCTCATCAACTGGGATGCTCACAATTTCCCTTACACTCATTGGACTTATCAGACTGTCAGAGAGAAATGCAGAGATCCAAGCAAGCAAAAAATATGACTAACACCCAAGCATTCCAGTTTAGACAGAAGCACTGCATGACTCACATGAAATGCTTTATAAAAAGAAGAATTATGACATTCACAATATATCATTCATTGATCCACCTCCAGACATTATCGTAGGTCAACAGCAACTGGTTCTCAGTTTATGGTTCCTCCAGAAACCATACTGATGATGACAAAATATAGTTTCTCCAAGATACATTGTCAATTGGGATACAGCTGTTCTTAAGTGATTTGCAGCAAACCAATGTCAAGCTTATAGATCTGTAGTTCTAAAATTTGGTGTTGTACTTAGCCTTGAATAATTTGAACAACTGACATTTTGCTTCTGACTTCAGGGACAATTTCTGTCTTCATTGATCTTTTGAATATAAACCCTCTAGTGCCCACGGCGAGCTTGCAAGATTTGAATTTTTTGGGTCTTTGAACTTGTTGTAGGTCATTTGATATTGTACTCATCATGCTGTAAACAGCCTCATATATAGTTTCTTTTGTTGCAAATCCAGTAGAACCATCAGAAATGTTTGCTTGATTTTTTTACCCGAGGGTCTTTTTCCAACAATTTGAGTTGCCTATCTTATGGAGAATTGTATGAGAGATTCAGTGGTTCAATCAGATTTGAATTATCTATCCTAGTTTTTAAGAAACAGCATAAACAATCCAAATTTTTTTTTCATAATTTTTGGGAATTTTAAAAAACACAATTTTTGCATTTACAACATTACTATTATAGATAGGTCACATATTTTGTTATCAAGTCGTAAAAATTGTGATTCTACACAAAAATGGTCACACCATTGTTATCAGAAGGATTCATATTTATGTAAATATTTGCCATGGCAATATCTATCTTTTTGGGTGAATGATCAAGTGTGGGCATCTGCAATTCGGTAAGCTCCCTATGTGATGAGTCTACCTCCTCCTCATCTTTCCTGTTGCAAGAATTACCAAGCTGTTCAATAGCTTTCTCTACATGGTCAGGATTCAAATGAAAGTTAAGTAAGGTTAGGGACTCAAGCATGATAATACTGTCCTCATCGTCACTTTAGTCTTCATCGTCACTTGTGTGAATTTCATTGAAAACATTCCTAATCTCGGACTCTGTCCTAAGAATCTTACATCCACATCCAGTCATAGTGAAGATTTAGTTCAGTTAGTCCTTGAGTCCAAAATGATAGAATGATTCTGGTGCACACTGGTAACACTGATAAAGCAAACCTGCTTACACTGATAATGCTGTTAGTAGTATTTATGGACAAATGAAAAATATGAAAGTGGGAAAAATTTACAATACAATACCAAATATTAGATGTAAATGATACACAGCAACAATAATACTAATATTAGTAATATTAGTATTATTGAAACAATAATATTAATATCAGTAATATTGAAACAATAATAATCAATTATACTAATATTAGTGATATTAATATTAAATATTGATATTTGGGACCGTTGGCTATAGCCAACAGTGGGTATTCTTGATATTTGGAACAGTTAGCTATAGCCAACAGTGGGTATTCTTGATATTTGGAACCGTTAGCTATAGCCAACAGTGGGTATTCTTGATATTTGGAACCGTTAGCTATAGCCAACAGTGGGTATTCTTGATATTTGGAACTGTTGGCTATAGCCAACAGTGGGTATTCCTTTTTTTTGGTGCCATTGGCTATAGCTGCCATCCAGAGAACACTTTCTGTCAGCTAAAGCCAGCGGTGGGCACTGTAGGGTTAAACAAAGAGGGAGGGAGGGAGAGCTTATCAGCACAGCCTATCAGCAGATGCAGGTGAAGGCCATCTGGACTCATAATGGAACTTGGATCAAGAGCCAGTGGCGTTCCTCAGGGCTCTGTTCACAAACCCAGCTGTTCTTGATCATGTCAATTGCATCTCCAGTGGTCTCTCATGCAAATTCAAGGCATAGGCAGATGACTACAAACTATAATTGTAACTTTCACATGAGGACACTAAGCCTGTTATTCAGGGATTCCAGTCCAGGAATCTTGGATTGAATCCAGACAAGTGCAATGTGATTTACTTCATAGAAGTTGCATAGATTTTTATGCTCTGGTGATGCATGACAATGTTGGGGTTCAAGCAACTCAATGGTTATGTTCCAGTTAGCATCAACCAGAATTACATGATGCATGATAATGTTGGGGCTTAAGTGACAGCTGCTGATGATTTCTCATAAACCAATGAAAAATTCCTTAATGTGATTGCTCATTAGAAGGACATATTTTAAGGTACTATTGGTAGCTACCATTTTGATTGCAATAACTTGAAGGAAAGTTCCAAAACTTTTTATTTGAAGTTGGTGGTGAAGACATATATTGGGTAAAACTTTGAACGCCAAAAGAACAGACATTTCAGCATTATTTCTCATGAACAGTTGAGATCAACTGTTTGCAGGTCCCCGGAATTTATGCTGTCCCTATATGTCTCGCATATTCGTCCCCTTATTGAGTATGCATCCTGCGTTTGGAACACTGGATATTGTGGGGACTCCAGGCTGCTGGAGTCTGTTCAGAGGAGATGGACTAAAAATATTGATGGACTTTCTGGCATGGACTACGGTGATCGTTTGAGGAGCCTGGATTTGTTTTCCATCAAGGGTCGACTTCTTAGGGCAGACCTGATCAAATATTGGAAAATTTTGCATGGAAACTCAGAGGATTTGCTAGCCATGTTTTCTTTGGCTCCGAGAGTTGGTACTAGAGGTCATGGGTTGAAGCTGGCGTTTCCTCATCGAT
>SDVV010003252.1:0-21643 GCA_016164225.1 Gammarus roeselii | reverse complement strand
GTGGCATACTGTGTTTGGATGCATCGTGGCATATTGTGTTTGGATGCATCGTGGCATACTGTGTTTGGATGCATCGTGGTATACTGTGTTTGTATGCATCGTGGCATACTGTGTTTGGATGCATCGTGGCATACTGTGTTTGGATGCATCGTGGCATACTGTGTTTGGATGCATCGTGGCATACTGTGTTTGGATGCATCGTGGCATACTGTGTTTGGATGCATCGTGGCATACTGTGTTTGGATGCGTCATAGCATACTGTGTTTGGGAGCATCGTGGCATACTGTGTTTGGATGCGTCATAGCATACATGTGTTAGTTGCGTCCTGGCATACATGTGTTCTGACGCGTCATAGCATACATTGTTTTGGATGCGTCATAGTATACATGTGTTTGGATGCGTTTTAGCATAAGTACCGCTATCGAAACACATAACTAGAAGGCTTTGCTCTTGGCCTCAACATCAAAGTGTAACTATAATGTTTTATTCTATTAGGTGGGGATGCAGCAGTCAAAAATGGTGTCGTAGACTTAGGGTCGCTATAGCAGGTGGGAAATTATTTAATAGCTAATGTCAAAGCAGTCCTTTCTTTAACCGCTAACTGACATATCAGCCAAAAGTTGTTCCACCAACCACGCAAATAAACCGTTTTTCAACAGCGAACTAGCATATCTTTCTTAGTCAGAGCAACCATTTTCGTATCTGACAATTGTCATATCAGCAACAAGTTGTTCCATGAAGAGGACTGAGGTAGGAGTTTACTTATAAACTTCAATGGACCCTTTCTTACCCTGCTAACCTAACTTATGGGTGCGTGTTCGTGTTACTAACCCGCGTGGTAACGGTACGTGTTTCTACCCCGCTAAGCAAACGTACGAGTCTCTAACCCGTGTGGGAAAACGTACTTGGTGCTGAAAGGGTACGTCGTGCTGATTTTTTTTAACGGATATGACATGACCGGTTGTGTTAGCATATAATGTCCTGAAGTGGAGCGTGAGTGCGGGGGTTGAGATATTTTTTTTTTGCGGGAAAGCACGTGTGTTGATTTTTTCTAGCGTATATTACAGTGTCTGGTTATGAGTGTTAGCTGTATTGATGTGGCGCTAGTGCTCGTGTGCTGAAATAGTTTTTGCTCGAAAACTGGGCTTCCACGTAGACCGGAAGGCTGGGGATAACTTTTTTATTCTACATGCAACATTCAAGAACTGTTTGCGGAAAACCTAACGTCGGCAAACAAAAATGTGTTTCGCATTGCTAATTGCAGTGGCATTGATAGTTTAATACAGATACTAATTTCAGCTACTCTTGTAGCTGAAATTAGTATCTGTATTAAATCTGTATTAAACTATCACATTCTAAGTTTTCATTGTTCCTGACCACTTTCGTGCGCTGGTAGGGGTAGTACGTTAACCGAGTCGCTCCTCTGTTTTCGTTTATTTTTTCTTAGACTTCGTACAGTTAAGTGGTTGAAAATAACATATACAGGTCAGTGAACTGTAACAGACAAATCGAGTACGAAACAATCATAATAAATTCTAATTATTTTCACTTTAGAAGCTATATTCTGATTCTTAGAGGCCTCGCAACTCCAATTGTTGGATACAATGAGAAGGGTTCAACTTTGGGTACTGCAGTGACGTTGTGGAGTCAAGTTTTAAAAGTGTTCTACGAAGTCAATGATATGCTTCTTCACTACTACCGCACAATGTTCATAGTGCATAAATGTATACATATACCAGATTTGTTTCTTCTTCAAGAAAACATGGACTTGTCAAGATGGTAGGTTTTTCTTTTAACGTGAACGTGGCTTCTTCAAGTATCAGCTGTTGAGAGTAACCTAGTCTGCCCTGCCTTCCGCCCTCCCTCTCCTCCCTTCCTCCCTCGACTTGTATCATGTAACCCAAACACCATAATTCTTGCCTCTACGTCTCCACCCCTTTCATCCGGCTCAACCCCTTTAAACCACTACACTGCGTTCCATCGAAGTGCCGTTTTTCCACCGGGTATAAATAAATGAACTGTAATTAACGGCAAATCAGAACAATTATAACATACGCTGTGAAGTTAGAATTAAATCAGTGAACGTGAGCAATACTGCTATGGTTAGAACAACAAAAAGTCTTGACGCAGTCCGATTAGACTAACGGCGGTGAGACTGTAACCTAAGTGCAGCTGAACTTTTCATCAGTTCAGTGATGTGTCTTGGACGGAAGAATTTGTTGATCTCAATGTAATTTTACGTGTATTTGCAATCGCACCCGTGCATAATTCGTCCAGCCGTGCTACCTCGGGCCTACTACCATGCTTGGAAGAGAGTTGTCCAGTACACTCTCACCTCCCCGCACCACATCGGCGACAAACAATTAGACCCTTCATCTCCCCTCTAGATCGAGTGTCTGCCTAAGCAGATGTTTACACCAACCGCCCCACTACGCACCAGAAAGGATAGCTGACACTCGGTGACCGCCACAAAGTAAAAGCTCATTTGCACAATTTCATGTGTAAAACTGTCTCTAAATATCAGCTTATTTATTTATTATCACATTTCCAATCTATTTTCTGGTCAAAACGGTGTCACCCGTTACCAATTCATTTCGTACCATCATTAAACCTAAAACTGAATTATCCCTTTATCAAAAAATACTGATGTGACTTTGGATAGCAAGATTTGCATATTATGACTTAGTACATGGGCAGTCAGTGAATTTGCCATACAGCTATTTCATGTGTTACCCGCCTGAACCCCTCTCTCACGGCTGGTGTCACATCACCACAAGGCAATCACTCCTGCCTCTCCGCCCCCCCCCTCCCAATCCCCCCCACCCCCTCCTCCTGGCCCAGCCTCTTTAAACCTCTAAACTGAGCTCTATTGAAATACTGTTTCTCAACATGGAATAAATATCATTACTCCGATTCCATTAGAATAAAAAAGTAACAACAACAGGTTATACAAAATTATTTGTCTATGTGACTTTTGCGTCAATCATAATCAATTGGAAACTTTGGTGACTTAAAAACTAGGAGGAACTTTACAAGCTATTCACTCTCTAAGGGTGACCTCACGCCTCTCCCCCCTCCCCCGCGCTCCTACAACCGTTATCTGAGCCGATCGTCCCCTTCACCTCTGCACCCCGCCACGCCGTTAGTGGGTGGCGATACGGACCTTCTTCACATGCTGGAGAAACAATTTCCGCGCCCCGCTTGCCTGTTAGTGGGTGGCGATAACGTCAGCAATATTTGCATTAGGTGTCTCGACTTTGCTGCCGACCGTACCTTCTAGCATTGATAAGCCAAAATCTACCAAAATTCTTTCTGGATTTGTAGTTCATATGACAAAGAATTTGTCAGAATTGTCTTGGTAAAGAGGTTCTCAAAATTTTGTTTATTATACAAAAATGGTCAGAATCGTATCTGTGAGTAGGTTTTTGTGTTTGTCTCGATTTCTAGCTAATTATTTGTCCCTCTTTCTGCCTGAATTTGTCTTTCGTTTAATTGAAAATTGTGTTTATGTTTTATTTTCTACCTCATATAAGCTCATTGTAACATTTTCTTGAGCAAGAACATATCGTTTCTTCCTAGGTCGCATTAACTAGCACACATAACTGGCTTATGTGAATCTATGTTAGACACGTCTGAGTAAATTACTTTTTGAACTTTTTATCCTTCATTTCGTGTTCCGCTCAAGATTATTTTGTGTTAAATTTTCATAAGTATAAGATAATTTAATTTTTTCACTTTATTCCCGAAAACCGTCAAAACTGAGGTAGCCCATCTTTTTTCCTGTTACTTCAAGATTATTTGTGAAAATTATCTTCACTTCAGCAGCCATTTTGGGCCATATCTTATCTGAAACATCGGATTTGTTTGCGGCTCTGACAAATGTGTACACAAGTGCGCGCCTCTCACCATCCCATGGTCACGAGTAGCTGATGCTGCTCTCTACTCCCGACCTCTTTTTCACTGCTGCCACCCGTGTTAAGTTTGGGATTCTTTCCGGTTCCTCGAGTAAATTGCACCGCAGTATAAGCCTGTCAACCTAATGGACTGCAAATTCACTCTCAAATATTTCATACACTAACAGCAATTATTACATCGTTTCCGCCTATGTCTCATCAACCTGGGCAAATGGGAGGCTCTGAGGAATATATGGTAACGCGCAGACAACTCAAAAATTTCCAGTTAGGATAAAAGATTATGAGAGTATTTCTTTCCGATTTTTTTCGTTTATGCTATGACAAATATTTTTTTGGCCAGTCAATATTTTTTATAAATTTTAACAAAAAATATGTCCCTCTTGTCTGAATTATTTCTAAATATTAACTAAGTCTTGGACAATTTAAACAAATTGTTATAACCTAAAACCTAATTTCTTGGTGCGAGTTCTTTCTACCAATAGAATAATATCTTATACCGGCATCTTCAGATTAAGTTTATATCAAACATCTTTGCATTGGCTTAGTCAGCATTTGTTGAAATTACTAGCTAATTATTTGTCACTGTCTCTTTCTGAACTTATTGTTTGTAATATGAAAATAAATATAATATAAGCATGTAGGAATACGACGGTAAGATAGATTGGACAAAGATTTGAAATGTTTTTGAACGATGGAACAAAGATTTAAATGTGTTTGAACGATAGGCAATAACCAAACACGATCCTGCACAATATAAGGTCACGGGTCCTCCTCTTAACGCAGAGCCCTAAAATTATAAGCTAATACGACGCTCCCTAAGCCCCTCAAACAACAATCCCTTTGAGTAATCCACTTCACTGAGTTTTACCCTTTAATTAAAGACATGTTGCCCCACAGCCACACTGCAAACAGAAGTAAATCATGCTGCACGTGTTATAGTGGAATATGCGAGAAATGCGCATGTGCCACGAATAACAGCGACTGCATAATGTGCAACAGTCAAAAATGCACCAGAACCAGCAAGCCTATAAGGAGAAGCCTACCCTCGTCACAGGGCTGCTCTTTCGGTGAAAGATCACCCAACGTTGCTGAGCTCTCCCTCTCCCACCCCTTGCACCTCTGAAACTGAGTCCATAACTTCAATTTATTCCTCCGATACAGAGCCTTTAATTGTCACTAAAAATTAAAAATTCGCAACAGCAAAGCCGGCTCACTGTGAAGCATTAGGCACCAGCACCGGGTGAACAGAAAATACCAAGACCCCTAAGACAATACTCATTTGTGATATCCTCATATAAAATGTGCTAACGTCCGATCTTTCTGATAGATGCACTTTTGAAAATATAAATATTAACGACTATGGTGCTCTGTCTAAAATCATTGCAAGCGCAAATCCATTCAAAATTTACATTATTGTGCTCACGGACTACGTCGAAAATAAAGTAGTAGTCAAAATAACCACAGCAATTTTAACAAAAAAAAAATGCCAAGATGTACATGGCAGAACCCCTCAATCTGAAAACAATGGAACAGAGGCGCCATTTCATGAGTCCCTGCCACTCTTTGAGGCTCAAAGTTATCCCAACAGGCAAACTATGAGACGAATTCACTAGTGACCACGAGGAAAGATTGTTTCATTCAGAGAATGCTAATCTAAACAATAGTGGAATTATCAAATTTTTCAACGCGATAGCACGTTACGTTCCTCAGAGGGTTGAGGTATTGCCATCCCTATACTATAACAATGTCAGAAGCAAGCAATCATTACTCTGATCTCCTCCCTCCCTCTACTTCCCTACATCATCTGGCCATCATCTCGTATCATCACCCCATCACACGTCAGCAAGGGACATCTACTCGCAGACAACTCACATCCTAGCGCTCTCTCGTCAACCCCAGACTAAAATTGAAACTACAAATCACCAATCAGTGACTCCTTATCATCCCAACACAATCAGCTCCCATGCAACGTCTTTTCGACACTGTCGCAGCAATAGCGTCTCCACAGCGCCTCGTCATTTTTTCTCCTACCCTCCTCCTCCACTGTCCACTACTCACACAAATTCGTCCAACTATGCTTGCAGCATAGCCCCAATCCTCCTTTTTCGCTACCATTCCTCTACCTCAGCCCAAACTCCGACTCTACCTATTCCGCTAATCCCTACCATATATTACCCTCCTCTACCCATTCTTTCCTCGAGCTCCCACTTTCTTTATCTTTCCCTACCCTCAACCCAAAGTCCAACATTACCTATCCCGTCAACCCCTCCCTTTTGTTACTCCCCAACCCGTTCTTTCCCCTAGCTCTCAATTTCACTACCATTCCTTAACCTCAGCCCAAACTCCAACTTTACCTATCCCGCCAATCTCTAGCATATATTACCCCCCTTTATCCGCTCTTTCCTCTAGCTCCCACCTTCGCTGCCATTCTCAAACCTCAGCTCAAACTCTAACTCTACCTTTCCCGCCAATCCCTCCCATATATTACCTCCCTCCACCCATTCCTTCCTCTAGCACAGTTCAACTATCCTCAGCCATGCCTCTCTTCAATCATCTATATAAATGTATTTTCCTTGGTTCTGTTTGGTCTCTCCTGCTCCAACCTACCGTCAACAACAAAGAACGGAACCGAAAGCAAGGATATCCCTAACATACGAACAATGCCACTCTAGAATGAGGGTGGTGTTGCTGACACAAAAAAACAAAAATCGGACGAAAGAATGCCAATGCAGGTGACGGAAAACTTGCCACACTTCCCCAGGAAAACCAACATCGACACCATTCTCAATGATTTTAGTTTTAAAAGACAATTAACACTAGCAGACGGACATTGTATGATTCACGAGGTGAAAGGATCTTTTGTAAAACAAACAGGACTTAACGATGAAAACCTCTTAGAGGTGATAAAAACCAAAGCAATGGAGGAATCCTTTTATTACATAAAAGATTACGAAGCCTTCACTGAGTATAAAAAGATGATAGGATCCTCTCCCCTTGAGAAAAATATTTTGAAATCAAAGAGTACAATAGCAGTTTTGACGATTTAGTCCCCACAATTCTCAGCAACGCACTCAAAATACAAATCACAATCTTAGATGTAACAGATACATGGAGTTCAAAAGCTTTCGATAGAGACAGCGACCAAGAAGCAAACGTCAAATGGAAACCAAAGCATGTATTGCAACACGAAGTAAAACGAGCTGTATTTGCCTTGAGAAACACAAATTCTACAGGAATAGATTGTTAGCCCTACAATATCTGAAAGACAGCCTTATAGTTACCTTGCCTTATATCAGCTCAGTTATTAACACCTCCATAGCAAGTGAAACTTTTCCAGAGATCTGAAAGCATGCAATTATAAAAGCATTTCATAAATCTGGGTACAAGAATGAACCATCCAACTTTAGAGCGATCAGTCTTCTGCCTGTTCTATCCAAGATTCTAGAAAAGGTAATGTCTATCCAATTGATTGATTACCTCGAATCAAACAAGCTGTTGGATGACTGCCAGTATGCTTATCGGCGAAAATTGTCAACAGAAGACGCACTTATGAGCATCACTGAAGATCTGTACAAAAACTTTGATGAGGGGCAGATATCTCTGCTGGTATTATCGCAAGCATTAGACAGTGTAAGCCATGCAATTCTTTTTGGCAAGCTCCACAACATCGGAAATGACCCTACTTTGTTCGAAAGTTATCTGATGAATCAACAACAATCAGTTGAACTCGATAATGCAACTATGTCAAATTCGACCACAATTACCTTTGGGGTCCCTCAAGGTTCGATACTTGGCCCTTTGTTGTTCCTGGTTTTTGTAAATGACATCGAATGTAAATTACCAAAAAATCAAGCAAAAATGGCAATTTATGCCGATGATGTTCAAATATTGCTTTCCCGAAAGCTGTCGGATCTGAATGCAACGAAAGACGACGCTGAGACAGCCGTAACTAATTTGAAATCTTGGTATGATAAAAATGGACTCAAGCTCAACTCAGAAAAAACATAATGCATCTTGTTCGGCTCAAATACGATAAAAAAATAATTCCTATGAATTTCTCTCTCAGGATAGGCAAATCTGTCATTCCTGTTAAAGATAAAGTTATATGTCTGGGAGTATGGCTTGATCTCGATCTATCCTTCAAGCACAACGTAACTACTCTGTGTTCCCAGCTGAATGGAGCACTTTTGTTCCTAAACTCCGCAAAAAAAGGAATTGGATTTCAAATCAAGATTACTGATTGTCCACACTTTAATATTTTCTCACATTAACTACTGTTTTTCAACTTGGGGGAAATACACCAAAACCCAAAGAGTGAGAGTACAACGTCGCAGCAAGAATAACATGCGATGGTAACCACAGAAAACGAGACCACGGAAGTCCTCTCCTCCAAACATAACAGTGGCTCAATATCGACAACAAACTGGCACTTCGTGAGTCGATCAGAATTCCTAAAGATCTTCTAGAAAAACATTCACCCGGCAGCCAAAGGCACATATATCCTCGAGGTGAAAGGAACAATCGACTCACAAGAAAAAATGATACTCTGTACGTTGAACACAGGAAAACAGAAACTGTCTGTCGAGCTTTTCCGATAACTGGACCAAAATCCTGGATCAACCTCCCAACAAGCCTCAAAATCTTGAATCCAACAAGTCCTTCAAGAATAGGCTTAATGAACATCTGTTGACAAATCAATTCAAAACGGTAACTTTGCTAACAAACACAAGCTAAGTGCATAATACCAATAACCAGAAAATGCATTTCTGTTCATGAAAGAACAACACCACCAACCACCACCACCATAACTCTCAACATTGAGACACCATCTAATCGTACTTACTCAGACGATACATATGTGTTCTATGTTGTTACCGATCACAATTGTCTTGGCCAATTACCATAAGTGTTAACTATCGTTTTGTCTTTTTCTATGTTTTGAATGCTCCAGTCGTTTTAGTAAAATTGAAATACGAACTCAGTTTTTTCGAGGAACGATATGCAGCATCTAATTTGACAAATGTTTACTCGATCTTAATATAATTCATTGAATTATTTCTAACAATTACCGTACCATTTTTGATGATACAACCATTGCCTTATAAGCTTACAATTTGCTTTGTCTTTTATAACAGAAGTGTATTCATCCAAGTTGAGTACTACAGCACTGCATTATTTCTGATTGTCAATCATTTAATAATTTCCTAGCTGTCATGAAATATGTATATTGTTTATTCAATTGTTTGGTACGTATTTTAGGTATAAATTCTTTTGTATAACTTATGTCGCCTGTTCACCCCTTCATTATTAATATAATGGTTTAGACCCATCCTCCCAATATGTTAGCGCTTTTCGATTTCCCAAACCTATATTGTATTCATATTTTCTGTATAATTCATGTTGTCCATCCACATCTTTGTCATCGCACAATAATGTAGACTACTCATTACAATATGTTAGCACATTTTGATGTCCCAACCCCATGTTCTCGGGACTCTAACCACATGCATGCGTGATTTGCCACCACATGTACTTGTTTATTACTTGGAGCGAAATATTATTGTAAATAATATTTCGCTCCAAGTAATCCGAACCGGCAGCCCCTAGAGATGAGCAGTGACGAATTCAAATTGAACTTTCGAGGAACGATATGTAGCTCCCAGCTTTGGCAGAGGCCAACTCGACGCGAATATAATTTATTGAATCATATCTATCATTTACCGTACCATATTTGAAGATACAATCATTGTCTAATATTGTGCTTCATCTTCTATAACAGAAGTATATTAATTCGGTTTTTGTACTCCAGTATCGAGTTATTCTGATTGTCGATCATTTAATCATTTCCTAGCGGTCATGAAGTGTATATATTTTAGTGCTAGGTATATATTTTTTGAATAACTTATGTAGTCTATTCACCACTCCATTATTCATACAATGTTTATACCCATCTCTAAAATATGTTAGCGCATTTCGTCATGAAATATGTATATCCAGTGCTATGTATATATTTTATGTACAATTTATGTCACCTATTCAACCCTGTAGTACTCATATCTCACCCCATCTTTACAATATGTTAGCGCATTTCGATTTCCCAACCCCATGTTCTCAGGATTTCTTAGCCGCATGTTTTGACGGTTTTTCCAATCCCATGTATTTCGTAATTTTCGCAACCCCATGCATTTCGTGATCGCCCCATCCCATGTATTTCGTGCCAGGCATTCCTGATTCTTACCTCAAATAAGATGTTGGCTGTCGATCATTGATTATAATATTATAATTTATAATCTGTCGCATGAAATCAGAACCAGCGGCGAATTTCAAATTAAATTTTCGTTTATGTTAATTCAAATAGTGTTTACGGCAATGAAGTTTAATGTGTGCTATTTTAAAAATTGAAAACCCAGTGCCAGATGATTGAAATAAAGGATTTAATAATAATTTAATAATTATACCAATTGTCATCCATATATGTAGGTAGTATGAGCACATATGATTGTGTATTATACTGATTGTCATCCATTTATGTAGGTAGGTGTGTGCACGTATGATTGTGTGTTATTCTTATTCTCATCCATATATGCAGGCAGGTGTGTGCACATATGAATGTGTATTACACTGATTGTCATCCATATATGTCGGTAGGTGTGTGCACATTTGATTGTGTATTTGCATGTGTATATGTATAATGGTATATCATGAATTCTATTCAGTTCCATGAAGGCGAGCCAGCAGCACACTAGAGATGAGCTGCGATGTATTCATTTTGGATTTATCAATCCCATGCCCATGTGTTTTTTATAAGATTTTCAATAACATATATTGTGTATAATGTTTTGCAACATGAAGTAGCTACAAACCGGCTGCCGACAGGAGATGTGCTGTCACAAATTCACTTTATCTCTCGTTTCGCTTATTCAAATAGCGCATATGAAAACTAAGTTTGATGTATTATACCTAAGTATTGAAAATCCATCGCCAGACGATGGAAATAAATGATTTAATAATAATAATAAAATTAATCACCAAGATATCCTGTTTCACTACTGATTTATTTATATATTATTAACACATTAACTCGAAAAATTCACACTTGACACGAAAATAAAAGACACAAAATTATTAGTTATTACTTGGCACGGGAACGAACGTAGTAGTAGTAGTAGTATGCCTGGGATGGGCTGAAGAGTCCATTCTAGCAATATTTCAGATTTGAATTTGCAGTACAGCTAGCCCAGCCTAGATGAGGTGCCCATAGTTCATGGGCTGCCGGATGCTGAAGGCTCCAACGGAGGTGGTTGCCACCTTGGCGGCACAGGTCTAAATGCTTAGTAAAGGGGTGGATTGGTCTCACAGTGTTTGTCGAGGCGGTTTTCAAATGTGTTAACGTTATTACTGCCAACGACATCATGTGGTAAGCGGATCAAAATTGTTGCTATCTTGATTAGGAAGAAGTTCTCAACCACTGATGTTCTAAATGGGATTAGCTACAGTTCATGTCCATTATTCTGTTCCTTGGGTTATAATCTCGGCCAGAAAGGCTATCAGGGCTAACTGACCTCTAAGTCGTCTTCTTTCAAGTGATATCAGTTTATGCTTGTCGAGTCTTTCCGGATATGTCTTATTTCTCAGTTCCGGAATCATTTTTGTTGCGCGGTGCGGAAAACGTTCCATTTTGTTAATGTCCCCTCTTAGATCAGGGGACCAAAATTGTACTGCAAATTACATTTGAGGGCTGACGATTGAAGTATTTAACGGGGCACGATGTTCCCGGACTGGTAGTGGTAGTTTCTGGACTCAAAGTCAAGGACTCTATTGCCTTTCATGTAGCTAGCTTCCACTTGGCTTTTCCACTTGAGATCTTTGGTGATTATTATTCCAAGATCTCGTTGTTGGTCTACTTCAGTCATATGCTGGTCTGCTAATACGAAAGCAGAATTTTGATTTTGTGATCCAATGTGCATAAGTGTCTTTTATAATATTAAAGTTCATTTCCCACTTATCAGACCAGTTCACTAGTTTATCAAGATCCCTTTTGATAGTTATGCGATCATGCTCACATTCCACTTTGGAGCAGAGTTCAGTGTCGTCAGCAAATTATTATAACATTCTAACGATGTCGGTGTCGAGATGATTTATATAGATTATTAAGAGCAAGGGCCCAAAAAAATTTCCCTGTGGTACTCCTGATGTTACCGTAGCCCGCTGAATTTTTCCTTGGCCGATACAGACCCGTTGCTTGAGGCGCGTCATCCAATTTCGGAGCCACCTGGCCACATTTCCAGTTATGCCAAGCGCCTACGCCTTTCTGAGAGGGCTTTCATGCGAGACCTTATCGAACACTTTTTGCAAGTCAAGATATATAAGGTCATTAGCTTTCGTTTAATCGTATATCTCTGTGACATTATTGAAGAAGTCCAGGAAATTGGACAGGCACCGAACTTTGCTCCTTGATGAGGTGGTTTCTCTCGAAATGACATGCTATTCATGTTTATATTAATCTTTCCAGGGTTTTGCCGACCACAGATGTGAAACTGATTGGTCGATAATTTCCTGGCTCTTGCCTACTGTGATGTTAGCGGTTTTCCAGTCTTCTGGAATAATTCCAGTAGCAATAGACCTGTAAAAAGATCTCTGTCATTAAAGAGATAATGATTTCGAAAAGGCTCCGTAACATTCTCGGATGCAGGTCATCTGGTTCTGTAGATTTGTAAATATTTAGTTTTGTGAGTTGTTCCTCTACTTCACCAACAAGTAAGTTAATATTTTCCAGCGGCTGCATGTGTGGTGGTAACTGCTCCCTCCCCCTCCCACTGAAGATGATGCCCTGCAACTGCCAACGATAGGTCCGGCGTAGGATATGTGGGGTCACTGCCCCTCCCCCCTCCCTCCTTGAAGATGATGCACTGCGACTACCGCCGACAGGTGCGACGTTGGTTGTGTGGGGTCACTGCTTCCCCCTTTAGGATGATGCTTCTGCAGACTGACACCTGCTACTGCCGACGATATGTCCGACGATAGGTTGCACCGCTCTCGTGGATTTGCAGTTCACAACTTGTTCAGACCCGACGTCGGAGGTGTGGGGTCACTGCTTTCCCCTTGAAGATGACGCCAGCACAAGGCCCTGTCTGCCCTTGGCCCTGGTCTTGGCGTCCAGCCGTTGACGTTCTACTGCCCCGCACTCTCTCGTGCTGCCGCCCTAGCTAACTTCGACGTGCGTCTTCTCGCTCCTCTAAACAAACCGCCCAATCCCGCGCAATGCCCTCTCAATGCATCGATCTCATTGGCCCAACGTCATGACCAGACTTCAAACCCCACGCCCCTTTCCTCAACAACAGACAGTGTAGCAACTTTCCATTACATTACATGACTATGTCCTGGATCAACAACTACTTGATGATGTCCTGGATCATCAACTACTTGATGATATCCTGGACCATCAAGTACTTGATATCCTGGATCATCAACTGCTTGATGATGTCCTAGACCATCAACTACTTGATGATATCCTGGACCATCAAGTACTTGATGATGTCCTGAATCATCAACTACGTGACGATGTTATGGATCATCAACTTTTTGATGATGTCCTTTACCATCAACTACTCGATGATGTCCTGGACCATCAACTACTTGATGATTGATGATGTCCTGGATCATCAACTACTTGTTGTTATCCAGGATCATTAACTACTTGATGGTGTCCTGGATCATCCACTATTTAATGATGTCCTTGATGTTGCAAGGACTCTAAAGCTCACTCGGTCTTAAACATCCTCATTTGCTTGAGGTCATTCTATCATGAAATCCGTTTGATGTTAATATCGACAAAAATTTGAACGAGCAATTTATATTATTCCAATGTATGATATCGCACAAACAGATTACAGAGAGAATCACAATTATAAATAGGGCGATAAGAAACGCAAGAAATTCGTAATTTCGTCCAACAACGTCTACTCTTGATATGTTGCCTCGTGCATTAGGTAATGAGTACAATAGGAATTTGTAAAGGATATTTATATGTTGTTGCGGAATATTTCGCGGCTGAGATGCATTGCTGTATAATTTTTATTATCTCCCAAATTTCAGAGGAGAGGCGCTGGGAAATAGCCACTGGCGACAAGTAGAATCTAGCGGCAGTAGCAGTGGCAACAGTAGCGACTCTAGCGACAGCCCTTGCCGCTTCAACTACGACAGAGACTCTCAGAAGTGGCAGAGACAGGTTAGTATGGGATTATTTACTATAGATCAGCTTCGGCATACTGAGGGTCTTGAAATACAATTCTATCAAAGATATCTTATACAATTGACGTTTGGTTATCAAAAGTTGCCTTTGTTCGTTATTATTGGTTTTACGCGGGGCATTGGAAGACACCAATGTAACAAACAAACAATGTACAATGTTAACAGCAATACAATCGAAACGTTCAAGTCACAGCTAGAAAATTTCTACAATTATCACCGTTAAATAGCTAAACAGTTTCATTTCTTGATGTTTTAGAAGTAGAAATGACACACGAATTGTGCCTTGTCGTTCTACTTCAGAAATACCTCTTGCCATCAAAATGCAACCTAATTTCGGCCAAAAGGCCTCTTGTTGTCGTCTTACTCTTCAAAACACTTGTAAGCCAGATAATCTCAAATGTTACTTCTATGTTCGAATGAATCAACTCAAATAAATAAATAGAGATTCGTTTCACTCACACATCACAGAAAAGTCCCGAACTAAAGTGTAGGTTTCGTAGTGACCTTTTGCCATATTATTTATCAGAATAACCTCCACCCGAAAGCGCTAACATTGGAGACATTATACATTCTCAATGAAGAAAGAAAGATCATCACAGTAAGACTGAAGAGAAGACCCAGCAGTGTGTTCCTAGGAGGCCTACAGAACATGGCGAAGATCGATCTACATGGTTATGGGTGGCAAGACGGACTGGTAGCAGGTTATAAGTACGTACCTCACCTGTTAAAAGTGCTGGGTCGTTCTCCCGCCATAATCACCCCAGGACAAAGACACCATAGCCCTGACCACGTTGGGGTGATCAAGCTTGGATTAATTACCCTGATGAAAGGTTAGGGATATAAATGCCTGGAATCAACCCAGGAAGCTTTCAATGCACACTAGCTTAAACTAAAATGTCAGTAGAAGTAACTGCCGGTAAAAGCAATGAGGCATCTCTGTTAGGGCAGTGATTTGGATTTCTGGCCACCATTACTTAGTAGTTCTTATATGAATATACATGGAATGCATAAATCATGAAAATAAATACATAGAGTGTAGAAGTATTTGATAGCGCACTGCACCAGCTATGAATGTAGCATGGTTAGGTTAGCCATGCCTAACCATTACTAAGCAGTGGTTCAAGGCAGTAGCATGGTTAAGTGTTAGAGCTGTACTTTACCATGCTTAATACTACTAAGCAGGGGTTCATGGCAGTTGCATGGTTAGGTGTTAGAGCTGTCCTTGCCATGCTTAACCATTACTAAGCGGTTGTTCAAGGCAGTAGCATAGTTAGGTGTTAGAGCTGTGCCTTAGCAAGCTTAACACTACTAAGCAGTTGTTCAAGGCAGTAGCAAGGTTTGGTGTTAGAGCTGTACCATGCCATGCTCAACACTGCTAAGCAGATATTCAAGGCAGTAGCATGGTTAGGTGTTAAAGCTGTACCTTACCATGCTTAACCACTGCTAAGCAGTTGTTCACGCTATATCTTGTTAATATGGAGTGCTATAGGTGACAGTGAGTCAAATATAAATATCGTATTCACTTTTATACCAGTGCTAACAAACGATTTTGATTTCGTGTTTTTCAGGCGGCTTGTGTATCAGCAAGTCCATCAGCCTCCTGATCTGCGACATCGGCCTGAGGATATCTGCCGCCTCCAAGTCCATCAGCCTCCTGATCCGCGACATAAGAAATCTTTATCATCGGCTTGTAGTGGCCAATCACCATGCTATTGTTCCTACTATGACCTTGCCTTACTTTAATTATCGTACTGTGTTCCTATAAATGTCCTACCGTTATCATTACATTGTGTATAATTTCTGCAGTTACGTGTAACTCAGAAACATTCGCAAGCTATTCTTATACATACTTAATGCTTATGTAGGCTCATCATGCTCATTGTGTTTCACGTCCAGATGTGCTCATCAAGCAACCTCCTGTTAGGCCCATCGTGAATTTCGCCATATCCGGCCGGCACATTCCTTCATCTTCACGCCTGTAATCAACCGCGCTGTCCCAAAAGCGAAAAACAACATATCAACCGTCACATTCCTTCCAAACCCCTTCGGCTATGCCATGATGAGACAATTTTCAGCCCACGTTATCATTCATTAAAACAAATCATTCGTACCTAATCAAATAACAGCATACTTTTACTCATAGTTGAAAATTATCAATTCTCTTAACTAAATTCAAACAATATCAGTGTAGGTAAATATTTTCTACGTCAAATTATAAGCACTTCATTACGAATAATCACGGGTTATTTCGTGCAGTTACTTGAGCAGCGCTTTGAGCGTACAGTTAGCTTGTAAGCCTATCAACTTGGGGAGTTTTAGATAAGATTTGTTGTTAGGGTAGGGGGTAGGCCGTAACTCCAGCAGGGGCTGGAGGCGACAGTAGGTATGGTTGGATGCCAAAATCCCTGGCGAGCAGAGCTGGGGCCAGGGTCTCCTTATCTCTGGTGGCCTTAGCGAATAAATGGTGGAGGCATCTTCCCGAAGCTTTCTGGCCCCATTAGTAATAAAATGAAATAATTTGTCAAACGTGTCGTATTGACTTACAAGATAGTAGATAAAAACAAAGTTGTGAAAGTGATCTGAGACGAGTGAATGGGCCACGCTTGCTTTCTCAGTCTTGTCCCTACATACATTCAGTTAATTGTGCTATTCTGTCATACTAAAATGCGAAAACTTAGAGACATTATTGTCACACAAAAACACATCAAGATTGAACAATTCATTTTTTCTAGGCTATTTGCACAGGATTAGTCGTGCATAGTAGACATTTCAATCGTGATTTTTTGAGCTTGATTCATGTATTTGTTCTCATCGGGTCGGAGCAAATGATCAAGGGCTGGACTTGCCTAAGGGACACACATTGTTCTCGAAGCGGCAAGCTATGGCGAGTAGAATTTGGGATTGAGAAACTTTTATTCCCGTGAACGCGAATTTTTGTTCAACTCCAAAAAATGTTTACATCACGATCGCAGACGAGGTATTTAGTTTTTTACTCCATTCACGATGACGTCAAACGCTAACTGGTCCGTTTTACGCTTACTCTGCCTTGACAATTTTCGCCGGCATTGCATGAATAGTAAATAATTTTTTGAAAATTAGGTTTCCAGGAACACAGTTCGTTAAGAAACCAATGCATATTGACGGGTTATATAACAATAACACTATTCAGATTGACTCAGCCTATTTTTCTGAAATTGAACACATTTACTGTAAATTTTTTCTGTAACCCTTCCTGTTTAACGCTTCATTTGTTCACTGTATTGTACGTCTTTTAATATAATCAGCAGAGCTTGAGCCTTTTGCCGTGTTAGAATCACTAATTTGAGCGCTATATACATTCATACTACTGGTAGGTGGTCTGAAGTAATTACAAACGGATTTGATTCCATAATCGACTAGTATGGAAAATAATCACTCAAAGCCAAAATTTCATTCGTACCATTCGAAGAACTATTTTTGCTTCATCACCGATTCGGATAAATATTAACACGCGCAGTACATATCTATGGGGAGAAATGAGTCATCCCTAGTTTACTGAATTTACAAGTGTTGGAAGACAACACGTGGCGTATTGGCCCAAACATGGTTGCCTTTGATAGCAAGAGGATTAGTTCTGAAGTAGAACATCTGAGAGAGCTTCATGTACCATTTCTGTTGTTAATACTTCAGGAAAGGGAACGGTTCAGCTAACGGTTTGTTTCATTCTTCGACAACTCTTTGTTAGCTTAGCACGTAATTAAATTTCACCAATACATGCCTGAAACCCTATAGATAAGATCAATGATTCTTGTTTTATTAATACAGTACAATCAAAAACGGACATGTTCACTCATTGTGCTTTAAGGTACATTGATTGGGTGAATAATTATGAAGTCTTTAACAACAGGGTGTTTAAAAAGTTTTTCAGAATTTACCGCTCAGTTGAATCGACATCATATCACAGATTCAATTTTGAAATAATAGAATTGATTGAAAAAAATGAATATTACATGTTTCGATGCATCATGAGACAAAAAACTTTATTACAACTTCGAAATGGAACCCATTCCTGTGAGTGCACCCTTCAATCCATTGAATGAGGCTTTCAATTGCTCGTCGAACTTTTTCTTGCTTATTTCTGTCTCCCCTAAGACCAGATGAAGAGCGTGCTGAGGTCGGTGCTATGAGCGGGCCAAGGCTGGTTTGTTTGGCCGATAAAAGTACGTGACACTAGTTGAAACAGTGTGCAGAAGCAGCATCCTGTTGATAGTGCCATCCTATCAGCTGGTCACATTTTTTCTTTAAAAGATTTAGGAACTTATCGAAATTCTACCATTAATAGGATGTTGCTTCTATCGGAGCGAGTTATCATCCACCGAACGAACCAGCCTTGGCCCGTGCATAGCCCCGACTTCTACACGCTCGACTATTGGATTTATGGTGACATGAAACCCATTGTCCACGAACGCATGCCAGCGACAATTGTATACCTCGAGATACTGCTATGCAAAGTCACCACAGAATTGAGTAAGGAAAAATTTGTACGTGCAGTTGTAAGCTTCATCCGAAGAGTTCAGATCTGCGTTCACGAGAAAGGGTCCCATTCGCAGCTCATTTTTTTTGTGCATTTGATGTATTGATACATGAAAAGTCCGCTATTCTTCAATCGGTTTCGTAAATTCAAAGCTTAAAATGTCGTACGATGTTGATCTTGTGGAACAGTAGAATTCAGAAGATGCAGTGTTATTTTAGTTATAATATTTTCTGCATTTAGATTGTGAAATAAACCAGTCATGGAAATCCTCGTACACGTTTTTCTCATAAAACGCAGGGTCGTAGAGTCTAGTGCAGAGCTGGCAATAAATTCTTCTTTCAGTTACAGTTGAGACGACGTAATGTTCCTTCCATGCAAGCATTGCTCTATACTCTGTTTCGTTGGCTGCTAAAGCCTTCATGCGAGTGGCAAGTTGTTTAGGGGTAAACTGAAGAGCGTCGATGTACGAATTCGGAGGAAAGAGTTTGGTGAAGTCCGCTCCGCCGTACAGAATGGGAACAACTGGGTAGTACTGGATGTTGTAGGCCTTCTCGGTAATGTAATCCTTACAGACAGCGTTCTCAAAACTAAGATAGAAGAGATAGTTCTGGGCAGCTTCTCTCATGCACTCATCATCTTCGATCCGGTGTCTGTGTTCGACGTAACGAGTCGAACCGCACTTCAAATTGCCACATGCCCCGAAAACGTCCACTTGAATATGATTGCCTAATTCCACTATATAGTCCTGTCTTCCTCCAGCTGAGTTGCAGTTGGTAATAAAAGCAACTGCTGGCTTCCTTTCCGCAAAAGGTAACTGATTGATAGTGGGGGCTTGACGGTGCCAATGGGGAGGTAAGTATTCCGCATCTGTTTTGGAGACAATGAAGCCATGTGTCCACGCGATGTCAGCGTCACGTCTGAAGAACATCGTCCTGTTAAAAACACCATTAAATATCGAGGATCGAAGTCCGTGCTTGTTTGCTGTGGTAGGTTGTTCATGCGAATGAATTATCCACGGCTGACTTAGATCTCTTTGCGGGAGTATGCGGTTCAGATCCTCAACGCTCTGCACGTGCATGAGGTACACCACGATCGCATCTGCGGTCTCTCGTTCCGTGATGTTGTCTGTGACTGTACAGGGTAGGGGACACTCGTGGTCAGTGATTATTCTGAGCGACTCAGACCAAAAAGGACTCGACAAACCATCAGGGGTTATAAACAAAACCTTTGGCACTGAACCATTCCGGAAGTTGGTGAGTCGGGTGTAGGCGGCGGGGTGGCGGAAAGTGTCCAGAATTGGCTCGAAGTACTCGTCACGGAACTTCTCATCTGCGGGTGAAAGAACAATGATTAGTTACTTTCCGTGTTAACTGCCGGGGAAATAGAATTATTCGTTACTTTCTGTGTTATCTGCCGGTGAAAGAACAATCATTCGTTACTTTCTGATAGTACGGATGGTCCTCATTCACGTGATTATTAGTAAAAAAAGTTACTCGCAATAGATACGGGTGGATGGGTATGAAAACACTTTTAAAATCAACAGTTAATATCCGAGTTGATATGTCATTTAATATACATTGTGAGGTCGGTTTGAGCAACTATTTTGTTTAAAACGTCCATTTTGTGCCGATATATTGTGATATTTTTGGACGTCGTCAATCAATACACATCATTTTAATATACCAGGAGCATCAAATTGACCGTTTGAATGGTGTCATTAAACCCAACTGTTCTCTAGCCTCTTATCTTAATCGAGTAGCTATCAACATTCAACCCTGATCCGATGCCTGTTGCTCATTAGTTGATTGTTCGTTGTCGATATATTGACCACCTGTCGGGAACCAATGGTTCATAAATCATCTTATTGCAGTCGTTTACAGTCACTTGTAAGCGGAGATGTGTAGTTCACAAGCCACCTGGTTAATTGCTTAGAAGCCACCTGCCTACTCGTTCACAAGTAACCTTCCAATTCGCTTACGAGCCATCTGCTTATTCGTTCGCAAGCCACCTGTTTTCTGCCAATCAATCACTCCTAACTGTAAGTGCTATCAAACACACCACCTATCGCAGGTGCGTGTTTGATAGCGAACAGATGGTTGTTTACTATCATTTACAGTCATCACCTGCTGGGGACGCGTGTTCCATATGACACTGATCGTTATTGTTTACATTCATTACTAACCTGAGACTGTGATGATGCTGTCGTTCACTGTGTCAGGGATGTCGTCCCACTGGGAGAAGATGGACAGCTCTGTTGGGAGAGAGTTGACTTGTTTGGTTAAAAAAATCTAAATAGATCCTTCAAATGTTTTGCATCCATGTACGATAAGTGCACAAAAACCTATGCAGCCCCTTGGGTTTACTGTGTGAGAGTTTGATGCTGTCTGATATCATTTGCTCCCTTATTGGGTATCCTAACCGACATTGTATGCAGGGCAGGAACTTTTTAATGCACGTTTGGTAAGGCCCTTTCTCAATTGGTGGAAGCCAGTCAGTTACAAGTTGAGTTCTCTGAGAAACCGTTTATGTCACAACACAAGTATTTCAAAGCCGCTGCATAAATATGAACTGCACACCCGCGACCACTCCTAAAGTCACTCTGTTCCTCGATAATTGCATCATCGGTACTGTCTTATAGGCCTCTTGATTAACACTCTCCCGTACGATTTACCCGCCACACACAACAAACTGATGCCTTATGATTACTCTATTAATTTTGATCTCTTGCCTTTATGCGGCGGAACCATGCAAGCACTGCGGGGCCTAATCGGAGCGACGCCCTACAGGCTGTGGCTCCTCCGTCGCAGGAGGAGCTAAGGACAAGCAACAACAAACCACTTTTTTCAGTAGCCTTAGCAACCAATCGACTACCGTAACTACGCTCCTCTATGGGCACTCGGTTGAAACGCAGTCCAAACTACGTACTTTCGCTGTGTTTATCGTCTCTGTCTCTAATGTATACATA
>SDVV010003251.1:0-21644 GCA_016164225.1 Gammarus roeselii | reverse complement strand
TGGATGGTCTGAAGCAGGCGTTGGGAAGGAGAGACATGAATGTGGAGGTGCCGAGAGAGCGTGCAATGAACAGGCGTGAGTGGAGAATGGTTGTGAATAGTTGATTTTGACGCTGCTCTGATGTGCTTTCCCGCCCTTGGCATCCCGTTGTCGGGATGGTCGTGGGTGGGGGAGGCCCGGCCATTATGACGCGGCGGGGGTGAACCAGTGAAAACTGTCGAACCCAGCTGCTGGCGACGGTTCCTCGGTGCATTAGGGACCCAGAGTGTATGTTGAAGGGCTACCGGCCGGACCCTTTAGCACAAAAAGGCTAAGTTGTGAGAGTGTGAGCATATGAGGGTGTGAGGTGCGCCTAGCCGTCGGCCACCCCCCTTTCTGGGGGATGCGGCCTAGTGTCTGTATCTGTTCCACCACTCGCAACTTTTCCGTCTGCACCCGCCCACACGGCGCGCACCACACACTTTCTTCACACATCTCAGCAACGCATCTCTTAACGTCTCCCATTCTTCCTCCACATCTCTCAGGTCCTGTCCTCTCACGTTGTCATATTCTTCTCTGAACACCTGTTGGAACTCCTCAGCTCTGCTTCTCACACTCAGTTCACTCACTTTCACTATCTATCTTCCTCCTCCCACTCTTTTGTTGCCCTTCCACCCCTGCTCCACTTTTGATCTACCTTCCACCAGTGGATGGTCAGACATTTTTCCGCCCTCCCCTCTCAACACCCGCACATCCAGCAGCCTCCCCACCACTCTCCTCGATATCAGCACAAAGTCCATCAGCACTCTCTCCACCACCGCACTCCTAATGGCAATATATCAATTTTTCCACTGTGTGTTATTTCCTTCATTATATAAGCACGTATACCAGGTGCAAACTCTAATTTTTCATCTAAATACTTGTTTATATATCCACATCCTGTAACAATTCTACCTTGCTTCTCGTGCGGTTTGCCATTAGAGAAGTGTCTTTTAAAATAGTCCTATGAAACCCTTCTCTCAGCTAAACACGCTCACAATCAAATCACTCAAACAGAAACAATAATTTATTCAACAGCCATCTCTGTTCATTCACTCCTAGAAGTTCTTTTCTTGACCAAACATTCTTGCAGTCAAATACCTCATCCCCAGAACAGCAACAACATGAATGTTGTGATGATGGGCACCACATCAAAGCTGGGCTAGTTTTAGCTATAAAGAACTGAAAAATTACTATTTTGCTTCAGTCCGTGCCAGGCTAATTAATATATTTACTAACAGCCATCTCGGCCCATTCACTCTCAATAACTCCTACTCTCGGCCGAATACGCAACAACAATTGACTGAACAACAATCTGCTATTCACTCCGATTAAGCTCTTCTCAGGGCCGAATACACTTGCAATAAATCCTTGATCAATTAGCTAATCTGCATTCACAGTGAGCTACAAAAGCAACATTATGGATTGCTATTTTAACTGAATGAATTCAACTAATGATATTCTTTGTTCGTCATAAATGTAATGCAGTTGTAGATATTTAAAACTGGAAATTATCATTCTGAGTACTAACTGGTGCTGGTGAGGTACTGGTGGTGGCCGAGGTTGTCCCAGTCTGTGGTCTGGCTGCTATCACTGCCCAACAGGCCGTCCATGTCTTCATCAACACAACGCTGGGGGAAGGACACCCCGTCACCCATGCTGGAAGGTTGTGGGGGAAGAGGTTAGTAGGTTTTGCATCAGCCCGATCAGAAAAATAAATGAACACAACAATCACACACACGAATAGAGCACAACCACAAAGCCATCACCCACAAATGGATAGATCAAAACTACATAAGGAAACACCATTGGTGTTCTGTGGTGCCTAATGAAACTCAACAAGCTACATATAGCATGGCTGGTCACCAGGCAGAAATGATGTGTAATTGCAATACAAAACTTCGAAATAAAAAATATATCAGAGTTATTCAATCGTGTCCTGTGTGTGTTTTTTTCCAAAACTTGGACACTAATAGGCAGCCAAGTAAGGATGAAGTTAAACAATGTTTCATCCTAACCTGAAAACTCAAAATGTTAGTGTAACATGGAAGTTCAATATATGCTTCATTCAGATTTACTTCACATATTAGTGTTACACAAAGTTTGAGATATGCTTCATTCATACTTATTTGACAAATTAGTACTACACAAAGTTCGATATACACTTCATTCAGACACACTTGACATATTAGTGTAACAAAGTTCAAGCACCTTTTCATCCCAACATAATCAATATATTAGAGTAACAGGAAGTTTAATCAATGATTCATCCTGACTTTACTCAACACATTAGTGTAACATGATGTTCAATCAACTCTTCATCCAGACTTACTAGACATTTGTGAACCACAACGTTCACTCAACATTTATCCTAACTTACTTGAAAATTTGCTATTGTATAAAAAGGTTTAATCAAATACAACACAACTTAAATGGCAGATATTTCATTTGTTATATTGTTCCTGGAATCATGTTCTGTTTGTGTTTTTCAAATTCCATGAATAGTTTGATGAAAAGGTTAGGTTTGCTTTCTACTTTTAAACAAATGAGCACCTATTATACTTCCAAGGACAATCATTTGCTTTGTTAGAGAGAGGAAAAAAATATTGAGTCCTCTCTAATAGATGGCCAAAAGTTCTTCAGTATAGAACCTTTTAGATGGTCAAAAGTTCGTTCCTGTAGAACATCATATATGGCATGAATTAATTCTCCGTCATTTTAAACTGAGACAAAACAAAGCTACAAAATAGTACAATAATTAATGGAAAATGAAGTGATGAGCAAAATTAAAATGATTGCTCAAGTCGGGCAACAGGCAACCTCTGTAGTAAAATAGGGAACCACTGTAGCAACATAGAGAACCTGTGTAGCAACATAGGGAACCTATAAAGCAACAAAGGAAACCTGTATAGCAACATAGGAACCCTACTTACTCTAGATGAAGTACTGGCTGCATTAGTTTTTCCACATTACACAACAAGATAAATAGGTACATTGAAAAGACTATTTCATTGGGCTGGGCCAGAGGCGATACAGTCAACTTCCCAGATAACTAGATCGCCTTGGGTCGTTCTTTTGAACTAATAGGTAGCCGTTTTTAGGGTTGAATTATACATTCTTTGATTTTCAGATATCAGCTACTACTTCAGTGCAGTTTTCAAAAACAAAGATTTACTAAATGCATATAAAATCACATAAAATTAGCAGAGAGAACATCTTTAATTACTTAGGCAACCCATTCAAAGTGGAGAAATAAAATGAGCACAAACTCATATTGAGTTATTTCCTTTAAATAGGGGGTGATGATAGTCAACAAAGCTTTAGAAATTCATACACACATACAGGAAAAGGAAGGTTCAGGATTGAAAAGAGAGAGAAAGAACTACAGCTACCATAACCAGCTGGTTCAAGCAAAACCTATCCTTGATCACAAATCAAAAGAAAATCAGACACAACTGTCAAGTGCAGGACTTGAAACTTTAAAAAACCAACCTGAGTGATTCACTTGGGATCGCATAGGCTCAAACCATTAAAAAAGCAGCCCATTATAAATTGTAATGGGTAACGGGGAAACAACATCCCATGGGAGCCTCCACATTAGTTAGTTACCTGCCTGCAGAGGAAGGAAATATCATTGAACATCTTCAATGACCCTTTCAACCACAGATTTTTATCAAAGCACAGTCTTCAATCTCATGACATTTATTTGTGGATCTTAGCAATAGTCTTACCCTATTAGAATCAATGGAAATCTTTGATACATTCTCACAAAGTTAAGCAACGTTGCCAGGATTTTCTATAGCCATTTTGGTTGTTGATTGGACAGCTAGCTGAATTTTTTGTGGACATACCTTTCTCTGCAAAGCGGACAAGTTATCCCACATATAACTAGCTAAAAATTAGAGAGATCAAAGAGATAATCCACGGTTGTTAAATTGGACTGAATATACATAGTAGGACAGTAAAAATGAGGAAGGAAGAATACACAGGATTACTTCTTCCAACGGAGTATTTATAAAAAAGAACACAACTCAGGAGCAGAAGAACACGGCTGGGGCGCCAACAAACGACGCAAGCCACAAGCAAGAACTGAGCAATAACAGAATAACCATGATTGAGTTCATGAACCTAGAAAGGAAAGCATCAGTGAAAAGCAAACAAGTGTAGGCAAACCACGCAAGCAGTAGCAATGCCTATTAGATAGGGGCAAAAACTCATAGGGCAATACTATCGTTTCTAAAAATCGACCATATTGAAGCAGGAAAACTCTTTGGATGATACCAATTGAAAAATAGAGCAAGAGATATTACAGGTTTGTGCAAATCTTATTCTTCTTCTCTGATAATTATCATTTAGAAAACAGGCCAATCTAAAAAACTGAAAACACTATGGCATTGGGTTGCCATCAACTTAAAGTAGCTAGCTACAATGTAATTTAGATTTAATTTTCATGAAACTTTAGTAACACATGACATCAAATCCGTTAAATATGATCAATACAATTTTAAACAAAGGAAAAATAGTAGCATTGCCAAGGGCCTTATGCAGGAACAATATGAAAAGCTCATTCCAGGTGGCATCACCAAAAGGCAGCTCATATAGCAGCACAGCAGTCGGGAGCCACGTGTCACGAGAGATACAGCAGCAACTGTCATCAGATTATGGTTGATGCAGAAACACACAGTTTACAGACGTGGAAGCCATTCTTGTAGCAGCTGCAAGTGCCACTAGGTAGCAGTGGCAATGCTATCATATAATAGGAGATGCTGCTACACACCGTTTAGAGACAAGGCTTCAGTGACAGCCACTTTTGTAGCAGCTGCAGCTGCCAGCTGCCAGCCATTCTTTCAGCAGCTGCAACTGCCACTAGGAAGCAGCGGCAACTGCCATCAGATAGATGTAGATACTGCTTGCTACACACTTTCTAGACGAGAGGTTTCAGTAACTGACATTCTTGTGGCAGTTGCAACTGACACTAGGTAGCAGCTTCAACTGGCATGATATGCAGTAGCACTAGGTAGCAGCTGAAATCGGCACGATATACTGCAGAAAGTTGCAGCTGTCACTGCAGGAGGATTCTGCCAGAGCCAGTCCCGACAGGTTTAGCGGCACAGGAAGAAAGGAGACGCCCAAAGTAGAAAGTAGAGCCACGTGCTACCGGCGGCACTAGGTGGCAGGGGTGGAAAGCAGTGCCAGGTAGTAGCCAAGTACCTGTTGGTGTTCGTGCTGCCGTAAGATGGAGGTGACGAACAGGAAGAAGAGGAAGACAGATGGTGTTGTTGTTGGTGATGGTGATGGAGAGGTTGAGGAGCAGCGGTGGTGGTGGTGATGGTGGAAGGGGCGGAGGGAGGCTGGGAACTGTTGCCAGGACTCTGCTGCTGATGTTGCTGCAGCCGCTCAAACCGTACAGGGTAGGACACTCCGTCTCCGACACTAGAACAGCCATGACGACAAACGTGCGGTAGAGGCATGGCAGTGATAGAGGGAAACGAGGCGACAACAGTAAGCAACAACTTTACGTTACACACTTTCTTTCCATCTACATCTAAACAGAGTCTATGGGACAGTGCGGAAAACGATTCGGGAGAGCTATTCTTTGCGTGAAGTTGTTACTGCTTTGCATCAAAGTTGCGGTAGGGCACATGTTTCAAACAATGAAACATTACTGATTATTATGAGGGACAAAATTGTGTATTTCCTGAATATTGATCACAAACGCTACTAGAATGTGTCCATGTTTTGAACCATAAAACATCATAACAAATTATGTCAATGAATGAAATATTAGGATACTTGCTTGTAAATTGAAAATAAACACCAAGAATGTAGCTTGATTATTGGTTCTAAAGAAGGTGTTTATATGTAGATAGAATTGTACATTTCACATTCTGAATGAAAATAGTTGATAATGAGGCCAAGCTGTTTGCTTACAGCAAGCTTTTAACAAGAAAATAAGATAACCTAACTGTCCTTCATAAAAGCATCACATCTCTGATCAACACTAATTTTTTTGCACTATTAAAATTACTTTTCACTGACGTAGAATTGTTCAGGTAGCAAATAACTACAGATAAAAAAAATCATTATGCAAAGGGATATAGCAGTTTTCTCATACGAATAAAGGGCGGCGTTTGGAGGTGGGGTTACCTCCATGACTATTATAACCCAAACGAACCTTTTCAATCAGTTTCATTGAAATTCATTATACAGCAGAGAAGTAGCAGAGAAACAAGGCAAGATCAACCATAACCCTTGACAATCCAAGTAAAGAATAAACCAGAAAGACATTCAAAGAGGTAGTACCTGTTAGGGTAGTAGCAATAGATTACCATCAAACCTTCAGTAAAACTGCCGTACCGAATGTACTGTGAAAAGCAACAGGAACATCCATGCTGACAAACAGTAGGCCGAAACCACCCAAGATGTGACGAATGGCAACAGAAGGTGTCGAGTGATCTTGCAATGGATTCTACTAACAGTTAATTGTAAGAAACCGCTGCTAGCAACCACTGAAAGTTATGAGGTGTTCCAGGAAGAGAATGGCACCTACCCTTTGGTCTACACTGTGATGTGCTGCTCCTGGCATGCAATACTGTGGTAACGTTCTCAACAAACTCAACTACTAGACCTTGAAGTTAGTTGCCTCACACTTCAAATTTAGTGTTCACAGGAAAAGTGTTTCAATGTATACTTCTCATTACCAGTGTAGTGCCAATTTCAAGAGAAAACAATACGGCAACACTAAGGGATGAAAGCATGTAAATTGCTGGGGTTGGACGATTTGTGAGCAAAATTCAAGAACCAACGTGATTTATCACCTGGGATGAAGAAAATGCAGTACATGACAACTTTGTTAGGAGTAGATAAACTACCTGGAATATGGTTCAATAACTAGTAAGTTCTGTTAACTGAATATATAAACGCGGCGAAACATGCATGCAGCACAAACTCTGTGAGGTATTGAAGAGGATCAGATTGCATTCCACCTAGTCTCTCCATGTCGCAATTTTGAACGCAGGAACGCAAGATAGCCGTCAAGCCGGAGTCACAGGCTGAGAAGAGCCTGTATCTATCCTCACTCTACCAGCTTGTCAGGGGTACTAATTGTTAAGAGGGATTAGTCAGGGAGGAGCAAAAGGAGGAGTATAAGAAGGAGCAAAAAAAAAAGCAAATGAAGGAGCAAAAAGCAGGTCAGATGGCAGAAAACTGAGGACCAAATTTTGCCAAGATTCGATTACTCACTGGTATATACAAGAATCAGGATACGCCACAATCTGCATTCAAAGTAGCTACCTGTTAAGCTTCCTTGACAAGGCGGTATTGCTAGGAATATCGACTCACTCGTTCTCGACCACAGGGCAAGATTTCAATGTAGACAATGATAATCCTGCTGCGTGATAGTTGGAAGATGTGAAAGAGTAAAGTTGAAACTGTTTCGGCCACACCGATTCAAAATTGCTTCTTCATCCTGGTAGCGTTTGACTCGCAAACGAGTACTTGCGGAGCGTTCCATAGCTAGCGATTGACACGTGGGTAGCCCCGATCGACTGCTGGAGTCAATACTGCGTTGGATCCCGAGCCGAAAGGCTGCCACTTGTGCTTTGTAATCGTGATGCACGGACCGTATTCACCCGCTGGAGAGACCATCTTCGCACCCCGCTCGCCTGTTAGTGGGTGGCGAAACGGGCCCTCCTCGCCCGCTGGAGAGACCATCTCTGCACCCCGCTCGCCTGTTAGTGGGTGGCGATATGGACCCTCTTTGTCCGCTGGAGAGACCATCCCCGCACCCCGCCCGCCTGTTAGTGGGTGGCGATACAGACCCTCTTCACCGCTGGAGAGACAATCACCGCACCCCGCCCACCTGGCAGTGGGTGGCAATACGGACCCTCTTTGCCCGCTGGAGAGACCATCTCTGCACATTTTTTTAGGCCTCGTTGCTTCTTAATTTTGCTGTTATCTTTCAAACTGCCAACTCAAATTTTATGGACATTGATGGTTTGGTTCTCCGATACCAAAGCCACAGTGTCGCGGTTCAATTTAGTTTTACAGTACACAGTAGGATCACGCCGGGACGGGGTGTTTCATTTCTGCCTCATTTCTGTATCTAGACTGTGCCTGTATTATGTTTGTTTATGTTATATATATTGCATGCTTGTAGCAGTGCTATAGGGTGTAAATGGTTTCCTGTTTTTATATGCGTTAGGATTCGTACCATCTCGTTGAATACATTGTGTTCTGCAAAGACAAAGTTAAGAGTTCAAGTTGGCTACCAGTCTAACGTTTTTTGTTCATAACTCTGGAATTTTTGAGTGTTTAATTTTAACTGGTTCAATGTGTCATCATTTTTGGAATTGAGATTCATTCCAGATCCTCAAGTAAATTGCATCGCAGTATAAGCCTGTCGACCTTATGAACTGCAAATCCACCATCAGGTACCTCATATACTACTAGAGATTATTATATCATTTCTGCCTGTGTCTCATCAACCTGCGCAAATGAGTGGCTCTGAGCAAACTATGGTAAGGAAAACAGCAACTCTAAATTTCCAGTTAAGATAACTAATTTTGGGAGTAATTTTTTCAGAATTTTCAAGTTTACGCTATGACAAATCACTTTTTAGCCAGACCAAATTCATTGTATTTTCCAGCAAGATTATTATTCCCTTTTTGTCTGAATTATTTCTCAATATTAACTAAGTTTTGGATAATTTACACTAATTGTTATAACCTATAACTTAATTCCATGGTACGATTTTCTTCTAACAATATAATAATATCTTGTACTGGCATCTTCTGATCAAGTTTATACTGCTTTGTACAGGCTTAGTCAGCATTTATTAAAATTTTATCCTATTATTTGCCTATTTCTTATATTTTTTTTCATTTTTTTTAATGAAGAACTTGAAATGTTGACATACAATTAAAAACAAGTTGGAAAAGGGCAGTAAAATAGTTTGAACAAAGATTTAGTGTTTGAACAACTTCAGGCATAGCTATCTACATTCCTCTGACATTTTTTTTTATGTAACATCACTTGTGATAACTGAACACCTTCTTGCACATGCAATCTTGCTGTTAACTGCTACAAAAAAGAATGGCCTGAGGTTTCCAAAATTTGGCTGATCCCTCGTATCATGAAGATGCTAATGACCAACCGTGTACTTGTCAACTTTTCACTAACAGAAATTACGTCAGTGTGAATATTTGCATTAGGTGTCTCAACCTTTGCTGTCGACCGTGCCTTCTAGCATTGATAAGCCAAAATCTGCCAAAATTATTTCTGGATTTGTTGTTCATATGACAAAGAATTTAAACGATTCAGACCATTTTTGTAAACAAAAATGGTCTGAATCGTTTCTGTGAGTTTTTTTTGTTTGTCTCAATTTCCAGCTAATTATTTGTCCTTCTTTCTGTCTGAATTTGACATTGGTTCAATTGCAAATTGAGTTTGTTTTCTTTACTACTTCAAATAACTCATCGTAACATTTTCTTGAGCAAGTGCATACGTTTCTTCCTAGGTCACATTACCTGGCTCTAAAACACAAATTGTAAATCGAACAGCTACTCTAATTAAAATAGCTAGGAGAGTTAGAGTGTGTAAATCTATGTTAGACACATCTGCGTAAATTACTTTTTGAGCGTGTTTGGCCTTCATTTTGTGTTCTGCTCAAGATTAGTTTGTGTTAAATTTTCATAGGTATAAAATAATAAAATAATTCAAAACCAAGGTAGTCCATCTCTTTTCCTGTTACTTCAAGATTATTTGTGAAAAATATCTACACTTCAGCTGCCATTTTGGGCCATACCTTATCTGAAAAATCAGAGTTGTGTGCGGCTCCGACTAATGTGTACACAAGTATGAGCCTCTCACCATCCCATGGTCATGAGTAGCTGATGCTGCTCTCTACCTCCACCCTCTGTTTCACTGCCTCTCCTCCCATGTTAAGTTTAGGACTCTTTCCAGTTACTTGAGTAAATTGCACCGCAGTATAAGTCTGTCGACCTTATGGACTGCAAATCCACCATCAGGTACTTCATTCACTAACAGATTATTATATCGTTTCTGCCTATATCTCATCAACTTGTGCAAATGGGAGGCTTTGAGGAACATATGGTGGAGTGAACAACAACTCAAAATTTTCCAGTTAAGATAAAAGATAATGAAAGTAGTTCTTTCCAAATTTTAAAGTCTACGCTATGAAAAATCTCTTTTTGGCCAGTCGACATTCATTATAATTTCTAGCTAAAATATTAGTCCCTCTTGTCTGAATTATTTCTATATATTAACAAAGTTTTTGGATAATTTAAACAAATTGATATAACCTAAAACTCAATTCCTTGGTGCAATTTCCTTCTACCAATACAATAATATCTTGTACCTGCATCTTCCGACCAAGTTTATATCAAACAGCTTAGCATAGGCTTAGTCAGTATTTATTAAAATTACTAGCTAATTATTTGTCACTGTTTCTTTCTGAATTTATTGTTTTTCTCATTACAAAGAGTTTGTAATGTTGGCATACAATTGAAAGCAAGTAGGAATAAGGCGGTAAAAGAGATTGGACAAAGATTTTAAGTGTTTTTGAATAATTGAACAAAAACTTGAATGTGTTTGATATAATATAAGGTCGTGGATTCTCCGTTAATGCAGAGCACTAAAATGATGGGCTATTATGACGCACTCTAAGCCCCTCCAACAATCAACCCTCCAAGTAGTCCACTTCACTGAGATTTAACCTTGAATTGAAGACATGACGCCCCGTAGCTATACTGCCAACAGAAGCAAATCCAGCTGCATGTGTTATAGTAGAACATGCAAGAAATGTGCATGTGCCAAGAATAAGGGAGACTGCATATCATGCAAAAGCCAAAAATGCACCAGAACCAGCAAGCCTATAAACACGGAGCAACCGCATTGCCTACACACTCCGGTAGCCAGCATATGTGCCCCAAAACGCAATAAGGAGAAGCCTACCTTCTCCCACAGGGTTGTTCTTTTGGTGACAAATACTCACCCAAAGCTGCTGAGCTCTCCATCTCCCACCCCTTGTGCCTCTGAAACTGAGTCTAACTCCAATTTATTCCTCCGATCCAGAGCCTTTAATTGTCACCTCAACAGTAAAATCAGCAACAGCAAAGCCGGCTCACTGTGAAGCATCAGGCACCAGCACCGGGTCAACAGATAATAACAATACCCTTAAGACAATACCCATTGTTGATATCCTCGTAAAAATGTGCTGACATCCGACCTTTCAGATAGATGCACTTATGAAAAGATAAATATTAATGACAATGCTGCTCTATCTAAAATCATTGATAGCACAAATCCATTCAAAAATTACATTATTGTGCTCACAGACAACGTCGAAAATGAAGTAGTAGTAAAAATAACTTCTGTAATTTTAACGAAAAACCCAAATGCTAAGATGTACAGTTTTTGCCAACAGGCAAACTAAGAGACGAATTTTTACTGGTGCCCCCAACAAACTTTTGTT
The DNA here is from genome assembly GCA_016164225.1 of Gammarus roeselii. Taxonomy (NCBI): domain Eukaryota; kingdom Metazoa; phylum Arthropoda; class Malacostraca; order Amphipoda; family Gammaridae; genus Gammarus; species Gammarus roeselii. The sequence continues at coordinate 10,132 of SDVV010003251.1, read as the reverse complement.
TCATTCAGAGAATGCTAGTCTAAACAACAGTAAAATTATCAAATTCTCAAACACAACAGCACGTTACGTTCCTCAGAGTTGAGCTATTGCCAACCCTATACTATAACAATGTCAGAAGCAAGCAATCATTACTCTGATCTCCTTCCTTCCTCTACTTCCCTCCATCATATGGTCATCATCTCGTATCATCACCCCATCACACGTCAGCAAAGGACATCTACTCGCAGACAACTCACATCCTAGCCCCCTCTCGTCATCCCAAACAAAAATCACCAATCAGTGACTCCTTATCATCCCCCACACAATTAGCTCACGTGCAACGTCTTTTCAACACGGTTGCAGCAATAGCGTCCCCTCAGCGCCTCCTAATCTCTTCTCTTACCCTCCTCCTCCACTCTACACTACTCTCACCAATTCGTCTAACTATGCTTGCAGCACAGCCCCAATCCTCCCCTTTCGCCATCGTTTCTTTGCCTCAGTTCAAACTCCGACTCTATCTATTCCGCTGATCCCTCTCATATATTACCCTCCTCCACCCATTCTTTCCTTGAACTCCCACTTTCGTTACCTTTCCCTACCGTCAACCCAAACTCCAATATTACCTATCTTGTCAAGCCCTCCCATATATTACCCCCCTCCACCCGTTTTTTCCTCTAGCTCCCACCTTTGCTACCATTCCCTAACCTCAGCCCTCACTCCAACTTTACTTAACCCGCCAATCCCTCCCATATATTACCCCCCCTCCATCCGTTCTTTTCTCTAGCTCCCCCCTTTGCTACCATTCTCTAACCTCAGCCCAAACTTCAACTCTACCTGTCCCGCTAATCCCTCCCATATATTACCCCCCTCCACCCATTCCATCCTCAGCTATGCCTCTCTTCAATCACCAATCTAAATTTCTTCCCCTTAGTTCTGTTCGGTTTCTCCTGCTCCAACTTACCCTCAACAACAAAGAACAGAACCGAAAGCAAGGATATCCCAAACATACAAACAATGCCACTCAAGAATTAGCAACCAGATTTTCAGATAACGTCAGTAAGAGTGTTGCCAAAGAGCATATTAAATATCTAAACAAGGGTGGTGTTGCTGACACAAGAAACAATAAAACGGATGAAAGAATGCCAATGCAGGTGACGAAAAACTTGCAACAATTCCCCAGAAACACCAACATCAACACCATTCTCAATGATTTAAGATTAAAAAAACAATCAAAACTCGCAGAGGGGCATTGTTCAATTCAGGCGGTGAAAGGATACTTAGTAAAACAAACAGGACTAAACGATAAAAAACCTCTCAGAGGTGATAAAAACCAAAGCAATGAAGGAATCCTTCAATTACATAGAAGATTACGAAGCCTTCACAGAGTATCAGAAAGATGATAGGTTCCTCTCCAAGATAGAAAAGTATTTTGAAACGAGTACAAAAGCAGTTTTGGCAATCTAGTCCCTACAATTCTCAGCAACGCACTCAAAATACATATCACAATCTTGAATGAAACAACCCCAGACATCGTAACAGAAATAGTAATTAATCCAACCAACCATATGAGTGATGAAGCCACTCAATACTCAATATTTGTAGCCAAGAAAGTGGACCACTATAGTAAACTTGCACCAACCCACCCTCTGAAGCCACATTTTGAACAAAATATTGCAGCGAAGCGAAATAAGCATGTGGAAACAAATGTGGTGTTCCAATAGGTATTTTTCTTTGCAATACAACAATGATACATCCATATTTGATGAGAGATGCCTCTGCAATCATCCCAAAAGGACACCAACTGTTCTGTAAGTGAAAATAAATGACTAGAGGCACAAACTGTTCAAGCTGGGAGCAGCGACCACCCCTCAGCAACCTTATCTGCAAATACCCATTAGAACCTAAATAATATCGTGATTAAACATATAAACGTTAGAAGCTTATGAACAAAGGATCACATCAAAATGATGATGAAGGAGGACTCAATTGACATTCTATGTCTTACTGAAACCTGGCTGGAACCTGACATTAACACTACCTTCATCGAGATTGAGGGCTTTAATGTTCATAGAAAAGATAGAGAAAGGAAAGAAGGTGGAACTGTGATTTATGTGCGAGAAGAATATACCTTTTCTCAAGTAATGCTTAACAACAGCAGTGAAGTTGATGACCTTTGGGTGAACATACACGTATGAAAAACAGATTGTTTGTTGTTGGTCCTCTTTACAGACCACCCAAAGCAAATGTACAGTCTTTTCAATACATTGAAGAAAGATTTTGAGAAGCTAAAGATGCTGTAGATTTTGGGAGATTTCAAATATGATCAACTGAAATTGAAATCCAACAATATGAAGGCAATTATAGACAGACTCGGGCTGTATCAGCTCATAAAAAGTGCAACAAGAATTACCCCCGAATCCCAAACTGTATTGGATCTGCTCCTAAGAAACAATCAGTCTTCCATTGTTACCACAGACATAGAACTCAAATTTTTCTTGGATCACCATGAAATAAACTGCACCATTAACATCAAAATATAGAAGAAACATTTTTACAAAATAACCTGTCGTACAAAAAGAAATTACACAGCGGATAATTTCAGAGCACAACTAGTGGCAAACCTCGAGCCAATAAAACCAATGCACAGCACAAATAAAGTTACAGAGCAAGCCCAATTACTCACGGACTATCTTCTCACATGTCTGATCGCTGTGGCATCAATGGAAACTAAAACAATGAAAAGCATGCCGGTTAAATGGATTACAGAAAAACTGCTGAACAGAATTGCCTTGAAAAATATCTCAAATGCAGAACAAAACAAAGTATCACTTAGTTACAATTCATTTGAATTAAAAATTGAAGTCAAACAAGAAGTTAGGAGGGCATAAATTAAATATCATTTTGAGGAACTAGAACAGTGCAAAACAATCAAACAGAAACGTAGAATGTACTGAAAAGAATTGTTCCCTACAAAAAACAAATCACCTCGCCTGCTCATCCGAATACTCAAGCAACTTCAGGAAAGTTTAACAACTACTTTGCTAGAGTTGGGAAACAGGTTTTTTGAAGAGGTAACCCAGGAAGCTTATCAAGGACTACAGAGCAACACAACAGATATATGGAGTCCAAAAGCTTTCAATGGAGACAGCCACAAAGAAGCAAGTAACAAATGGAAACCAGAGCAAGTATCGCAACTTGAAGTAAAACTAGATGTATTTGCCTTGAGGAACACAAATTCTACAGGAATAGATGGTTTAGCCTTACAATATCTGAAAGACAGCCTTAAAGTTACCTTGCCTTATATCAGCACAGTTATCAACACCTCCATAGCAAGTGAAACTTTTCCAGAGATCTGAAAGCATGCTGCAATCATATAAGCAATTCATGAATCTGGGGACAAGAATGAACCATCCAACTTTAGAGCAATCAGTCTTCTGCTTGTCCAATCCAAGATTCTAGAAAAGGTAATCTCTAACCAATTAATTGATTACCTCTAATCAAACAAGCTATTCAATGACTGCCAGTATGCTTATCGGCGAAAATTGTCAACAGGAGACGCACTTATGAGCATCACTGAAGATCTGTACAAAACGTTTGACAAGGGGCAGATATCTCTGCTAGTATTGCTAGACTTATCAAAAACATTTGAGAGTGAAAGGGCATGCAATTCTTTTCAGCAAGCTCCGCAACATCGAAATAGACCCTACTTGGTTTGAAAGTTATCGGATGAATCGGCAACAATCAGGTAAACTCGATAACAAAACTATGTTTAATTCGGCCACAGTTGCCTTTTGGGTCCGTCAAGGTTCAATACTTGGCCCTTTGTTGTTCCTGGTTTTTGTAAATCACATCAACTGTTAAATACCAAAAGATCAAGCAAAAATGGTAATGTAAATATTGCTTTCCCAAAAGCTGTCTGATCTGGATGCACTGCAAGACAACGCTGAGACAGCCGTAACTAATCTGAAATCTTGGTAGGATAAAAATGGACTCAAGCTCAACTCTGAAAAAACAAAATGCATCTTGTTTGGATTGGACTCAAACAGAAGAGCAGTTCCAATGAGTTTCTCCAACAGGATAGGCAAATCTGACATTCCTGTTGAAGGTAAAGTTATAAGTTTAGGAGTATGGTTTGATCCCGATCTTTTCTTTAAACACCACCTAACTACTCTGTGTTCCAAGTTGAATTGAACACTTTTGTTCCTTAACTCCAAAAAAAAAAAAAAAAGATTTCAAATCAAGATTACTGATTGTCCAGGCTTTACTATTTTCTCACATCAACTACTGTCTTTCAATTTGGGGGAAATGCACCAAAACTCAAGGAGAGAAAATACAAAGTTGTATCAACATTGCGGCAAGAATAACATGCGATGGTCACCACAGAAAATGAGACCACATGAGTCCTCTCCTCAAAAAATTACAGTGGTTCAATATCGACAACAAACTGGCACTCCATGCGTTGATCAGAATTAATAAAGATCTTCTAGAAAAACATTCACCCAGCAGCCAAAGGCACATATATTCTTGAGGTGAAAAGAACAATCTTTTCACAAGAAAGAATGATACTCTGCACTTTGAACACAGAAAAACAGAAACTGCCTGTCGTGCTTTTTTGATCACTGGACCAAAATCTTGGAACAACCCCCCATCCCCCCAACAAGCCTCAAAAATCATGAATGCAACAAGACCTTCAAAAATAGGCTTAATGAACATCTATTGACCGATCAATTCAAAACGGTAACTTTGCCCATAAACACAAGCAAAATGCATATCACCAGTAACCAGTAAATGCATTCTGTTCTTGAGTGGTGACCACCACAACTCTCAACATTGAGACACCCTCCAATCGTTTTTACTCTGACGATACACATGTTTTCTACGTTGCTACCGGTTACAATTGTCTTTGCCAATTACCATAAGTGTTAGCTAGCGTTTAGTCTATTCCCATGTTTTAAATGTTCCAGTCGTATTAGTATAATTAAAATACAAACTCAGTCTTTTTGAGGAACGATAGGCAGTTTCTAACTTTGACAAAGGTTAACTCAATTTTGATATAATTCATTTAATCATTTCTAACAATTACCATACCATTTTTGATGATACAATCATTGCCTTATTAGCTAATATTTTGCTTTGTCTTCTATAACAGACATATATTCATCCAACTTGTGTACTGGAGCATTGTCTTATTCTGATTGTCAATCATTTAATCATTGCTTCGCCATCGTATTTAATGTATACCTTTTTGTATAACTTATGTTGCCTTTTCACCCCTTCATTATCAATACAATGGTTTGAACACATCTTTACATTATGTTAGTGCTTTTCAATTTCCCAACCCCATATTGTATTTATATTTTCTGTATAATTCATTTCGTCCATCCAAATCTTTGTCATCGTTCAAAAACATAGACTATCCATTACAATATGTTAGCACATTTTGATGTCCCAACCCCATGTTCTCGGTACTCTAACCACATGCATGCGTGATTTCTCACCACATGTCCTTGTTATTTTCCAAACCCATGTATTTTGTTATATATCCACCCCAAGTATTTCTTATTTTACCACCCCGCGTGTCTCTGGTTTTCCCAACGCTATATAGTCAGAATTATGTGTCAAAATAGACATTTTTTATACGTGCACAGATGATACCATTGTAAATAATATTTCGCTCCATGTAATCCGAACTGGCGGCCCCTAGAGATGAGCTGTGACGAATTCAAATTGAACTCAGGTTTTCATAAATTCAAGTAGCGTAGTTGATAATGAAGTTTCATGTCAAATGTTTAGGAATTTATCTATTTCCTAAAAAAATGAAAACTCATTGCCAGACGGTGGAAATAAATGATCGAAAAAAAAAGGAGCTATTCCTTGCACTTCAGTTGGATTTTGGTTCTATGTGACTTCATGCAAAATGAAGAAATTTTTAGAAGAAATAACTTACTAATAAGCACGTGATGAGGGAAATGTATATTTGATTATTGCCCATTCTTGTGTCTCCCCCATTTATACTGATATTTGTGAATCCCGATCAAGATTGAGGGTTTATCTCCACCGGAGCCTCAACGCAAGTCATTGCAAGCTCCCCCAAACGGAATAAAGTTCATTGATTCTGGTAGGTTTGTACTCCTTTGTGTGCAAAACCAGTGACTATCAGAAATAAATAATTTCCATATTAATTGCGAGACAAACGCACGCTGGTACGCGCAGGTACGGAAAGGGCTCAAACGCAGCTACATGAATGGGCAACCATCTCTGTGCATTTTGGGTAGAGAAACCACCTCGCCTGCACGGGTATTTGGGTTTTGCACTGCCACATGGTTTGATATGTTTTCCAAAAGCTAATCGCTTTTTCCAGTAGATAAGATCAGTGAGTAGGCTTTGTAGTTTGCAAGGTGATTCAAGAAGGCTCGTCGTGCCACTGCAGGTGCGTTACACTCCATCAGTAGGTGTTTCATGTTGATTGAGAGGGGTGTTGTGGTGCGTCCGGTCCCATGTCTATGCCCATTAGGTGGTTGTGGGTTACTGCCCTGGAACAGCAGTCATGAGCCACGAAGTCGTAAGCCATTTGTTAACTGAACTGGCTTGATGGCAACTCGTCTTAAATTTAAGAAGGAGCTTGAAGATGAGAAGAGGAAGAATGAACAAGAAGCAGCTGCCCAGGACTCCATGGGTACACTGAAAGAATGTGAACCGGCACTGCTGGAAGGAAGGGACCATTCTGCCAAGTTTGCTGCCGGGGTTGGCGTTCTGGGCGGGTGTCTAATTCTGATGATCTTAGAGATTCTCTGATTGTGATGAGAGCAAAAGTTACTAATTGTTTTACTCCGGGCATCCTTTTCAAGAAGGGATCCTCCGAAGAAGTCCTGGATGAGAATTGAACAATTTATTTTAATCACGGATTGAAGTAGTGGACTGGAATAAGTTGGAGGTTTCGGTTCATTTTGTGGGCTTCAACAAGCGGTTTGACAGAGAGCTACCAATAAACTCTAAACTGATCCGCCCTTGGTCGTCCAACTCTGCTGGTGCTGCGAGTTATCCTGAACCAGTGCTTCAGCGTGCGTCCTCACCTCTCCCTCTCCAAGCAGAGGCTGGCCGCAGCTTCTTGGAGGAGGGATCTGATCTCCGCTTGTTGGAGGAAGGATGTCCCGACAGGAAAACAGATGGGAGTGAGGAGTTGTGAGGTGGGAGCTCGGTTGTGTCAGTTGTGGGTGCTGTTGCTGGGCAGAAAAGTCGGCGGAATGAGGGTGGTGCGGCTGGGGTATGTTCCCTTTACCAGGGGGCTGACCCTTGCTCAAACGATTGTGTGCAATTCCTGTGACCAGCATTTCCATCCAATTCCAGCTTGTGTTGGTGTATCCAATTTAGCTATCAGATGTGGTGGTTGATGAGGATGCAGGGGCCTTACAGTTTTGTTGCTGCAGCTGTCATGTGAAGGGAAATTCAGGATTGCAATCTGCAAATTTGTCCAATAATTGGGTCTAGTTGTACTCTCAGTTGAACCTGTTGATTAGTGAGCTTGCTTCTCAAGTTCGCAAGATTGAGGATGGTTTGAAGCTGGTGACGGCTGGTTTTGTGGCGGGTAACTCAGTGTTATCTCGATGTGATGTCATTGACATCATAGAGGAGCAATTGCAGGTTAAGAACTCAAAACTTGTGGACTCTGGTAAGGTATGAATGAAAATCAGGGAAATTCAGGAGCAGGCCAAAATGAAAGTCTTTTGTCATTAGAGGGCTTAGAGGAAACAGCCCTGCTCAGGTTAAGGGAGTGTTCTCAGATATTTGAGGATATCTAAATTTAAACAATGTTGTCATGAGTAATCTTTCACAGATTGGGGACTCGGGCTTGAATAGAGCAAATATTGCTGACCTAGATTGGAGGAATGCTTTGCTCTCATCAGTAAATATGTTATAACAGCCTTAGGAACTTAAACATTTGTTCATCCTCAGAGATCTTACTTTCAGTCAGAGGCGGGAGCTGCAGTCCAGGAGAGCAGCCAGGCAGATTGGTCGCGCTGGAGGCAAGACGAGTGTTCCTAACAAGAGTGTCCTTACTAGCCAGGTGGTCAAGCTGGTGGCCTCTTCAGGAGGTGGAAGTGTCTGTGTAACTCGTGCTTTCAGTCAGACTGTTGATTGCCCAGAGCCTCATGTTGATGTTTTTCCTCCTCTGTGCAGTTCAGCAATTGGAGCCAGTGCAGCTGCAGGTTCTTCAAATGGGAAAAGCAGGATGTTTTGGAGGGGGAGGGGTGGTGAGAAGTCTTCACATTTAAACTCCTTTATTCCTTCCCCAGGCAGTTCAACCTAAAGCATCAGTTGGATGAGTTTTACATTTCAAATTTTAACTTTGTAAATTTGAACTCATTGACGAATAAAATTGATTTCCTTAGTGCTCATATTCCAAGGTTTCAGCTCCATGTTGTTGGAATTGTGGAGTCGTGGGCATTGCCTAGTTTTCCATCTTCTTTTGTTTACAATCCAGGCTATGATAATTTCCGCGGTGATACTGATGACTTATCACGGAAGAATGGTGTCTGTATGTACATAGCTAAATCGTTAAAGTATCAACACTCCACTGCCTAATGTAGCTGCTGTCCACTTGACAGATGTGGTTGTCTTCTGTTAGGTGGTTCATCGTCCTCCATCATATAGTGTTCTGGAAAATTCTAGATTGATTAGCTTATTGGTAGACTTTTGTGATAGCAGGGAAGTTCTCACAATGGGTGATTTCAACCTACCATCAATTAAATGTTATCAAAACGTTTTAGATTATTGTTACTCCTACTGACTCTGAATTCCTGGGATATTTTAATGCAATTGGCCTTACCTAATAGGTGAATGAACCCACCAGACTTCAGGAAATATTCTGGACTTGGTTTTATCAACTGGGCAATTCCAGCGTTACGCACGAAACGTTCCGACAGAAATTTGGCTTCATTTATTGGAATAGCACACAAACCGTTGAAGATTTAAAAAATGTGCATCAAACAAAGGTGTAAATACTATCTAAGGGCTTCCTTACCATGTCTGTGTTTTTGAAATGCTACCAAAACTACATCAGTTACTCGACTTCAAATGTTTCGTCACGCACATAACTTGAAGCCACCTCCACTTGCAATATGCTTGCGCCAACAAAACTTTGCGTATAGTGCATAGATACAAAACTTCCGTTTGTATTATATTAAAAAGGACATCTCAAGGTACATTTTAGGATGTTGTTCAACAAATTTATAAGTAGCGTAACTGAATAAATAATTTTTGTGACGTTACGCACGTAACAAAAATTTTGTCACGTACTCAACTCAATGAATTTTTACTAGTAAAAGGCTAATCAAAATGTATTTTCTAGCTATACAGAGAACACAGATGTATGCAAACAGTAGTTCATGTCCGGTAATTGGTATCACCAGTATTTGAGTTGGTAAATACTATGTCGCCTAAACGCGGATTTTCCTTAGGGGTCTACGGGAGTTTGCACATAATAATTCAGCGGTGGGCGGGGGTTAGGCAGAGTAATGCGTATGGAGCCAAGTTAGTTGAAGATGCTGAGGCCCTCCTAATTAAAATGGTGAAAAATTCAATACTGTGAAAAGTTTGTTGATATTATAATAATGTTATAAATAAGATTGATGCAATTAATGTGTATACAAATCTGAATTATACATATATATAATGAAATGTTGTACATTTTATGTTGGTTTCTCAGTGTGATTCTCAATATCAGCCAATACAAGATAACACACCTCCGGGTGTGCTGGTTTAGGGTTCCAGCATTTAAATGTCCTTTGGGCTAGACACGAAATTCGTGTTGGCTTATGGATGGGGAAGTGCTGCCCAAAGTTCTGTAGAACTTATAGAACTACGGCCTTATCCAAAATTTCACTAATTTTCTTAAACAAGGTATGGCAGCACTCTCTCTTTAGTTGATGCTGGTTCCAATAAACAGTTTAAGAACACTAGTGATATTTTGAAGAAAGCCGTAGTTCTATAAATTATACAGAACTTTGGGCAGCACTTCCCCACCCATATGCCAGCATGAATCTCATGTCTAGCCCAGGAAACGTTTAAATGCTGGAACCCTAAACCAGCACACCCAGAGGTGTTGACTTGTATTGGCTGATATTGAAAACCACACTAAGAAACAAACCTTATA
>SDVV010003250.1:0-21645 GCA_016164225.1 Gammarus roeselii | reverse complement strand
TGGTCTGTTATCACGGGATCGGGTCTCGCCATCACTGCCGTGTTGGTCTGTTATCACGGGATCGGGTCTCGCTATCACTGTCATGTTGGTCTGTTATCACGGGATCGGGTCTCGCCATCACTGCCATGTTGGTCTGTTATCACGGGACCGGGTCTCGCCATCACTGCCATATTGGTCTGTTATCACGGGATCGGGTCTCGTCATCACTGCCGTGTTGGTCTGTTATTACGGGATCGGGTCTCGCCATCACTGCCACGTTGGTCTGATATCACGGGATCGGGTCTCGCCATCACTGCCATGTTAGTCTGCTATCACGGGATCGGGTCTCGTCATCACTGCCGTGTTGGTCTGTTATCACGGGATCGGGTCTCGCCATCACTGCCGTGTTGGTCTGTTATCACGGGATCGGGTCCTGTCATCACTGCCGTGTTGGTCTGTTATCACGGGATCGGGTCTCGCCATCACTGCCGTGTTGGTTTGTTATCACGGGATCGGGTCTCGTCCTCACTGCCGTGTTGGTATGTTATCACGGGATCAGGTCTCGCAGTCACTGCCGTGTTGGTCTGTTATCACGGGATCGGGTCTCGTCATCACTGCCGTGTTGGTCTGTTATCACGGGATCGGGTCTCGCCGTCACTGCCGTGTTGGTCTATTACATCGGGATCGGGTCTTGCCATCACTGCCGTGTTGGTCTGTTACATTGGGATTGTCTCCCATCATCACTGCAATGTTGTCTATTATATTGGGATCAGGTCCCCCCATCACTGCCATGTGTCCGTTTCAGGCATTCATTATGAACACACCACCAAGGCAGGATTCGAGGGGGGAGGGGGATGGGTGCACACTATAAATGATCGCCATCTAAATTCTAATAACAAACCCGTTCCGTCTATACTTCGAACTTGATTTGAGCCGCGACTCACCCGTCCACACCCAGTTTAAAGTGATTTGAGCCGCGGCGCACCCATTCACTTCCTGCTTAATCCGATTTGAGCCACCGCGCACCTATTCACGTCCTGTTTAATCTGATTTCAGCCGCGGCGCACTTATCGACGTTCTGTTTCGTCTGATTTGAGCCGCGGCGCACTCATCCACGTCTAGTTTAATCTGATTTGAGCCGCGGCGCACCCATCCACGTCCAGTTTAATCTGATTTGAGCCGCGGCGCACCCATCCACGTCCAGTTTCATCTAATTTGAGCAGCGGTACGCCCATCCACTCCCAGTAATTTTAGCGCGTCAGCTAGGCTCCCATGTTCATGGCTGTGTACGTATGTGAATGTGTGTGTTGAATCGTATGCACGTGTTACATGAGTCAAAAATGTATAACAAAAAAATTTTAAATTCGAAATTTCAATAATTTTTCAAATTTTCGAGGGATGACAGAAGTGGTAACTTGGCTACTTGGGTAAGTTGTTATCCCTCGAAAAGGTGAAAAATTATTTACATTTTGAATTTTAAATTTTTTGTCTTACATTTTTGATTCATGTAACACGTACATACGGTTGAACATACACATTCACATACGTACACAACCCTATACACTTACATACATACACAATTGATGACATAGGCAAGCAATGTTAGGCCAAATGTTTTGCGAAAAACAACATGTAATCATCTTATAATAGCTAGCTGCAGAGAAAAGAAATGTTCATGATTTTTCTGCAATAGAAAATTGCACAACATTTGTTCAGAAACAGCTACTAATGAAGCAAAATATCCAGCATCATCGATACGACACGGTTTTAAGTTAACTATAATTATTCCCAGACTAAATATCGTTTTAAAATACACACTAATTAACTGACTCCCTGTTCATTTGACTACCAAAGAACCGGTCAAACAAACGATGTCCGTCGTGTTACTCTAATACCATTGGTGAACGGTTTGGTAAATGACAAAACACCGATGGTTGTTTGTTGTGAATCAGTATGAGCTGATTAAATAAATCGATATCAGAATATCAATGACGTCATTCGGCATGCATGCAGTTTATTTTTATTTTCCACTGACATGAGAAACACATATGACTTGCGTCAATATCCATCAAACAATCTTCATGTATATCCGTTATACTGATCAGCCTACGCATGGGCCTACCACCAAGCACACTGACCCGCCACCATGCACCGAGACCCACCGCCAAGCACAGTGACCCACCGCCTAGCACGGTGACCCTCCACCAAGCACTGTGAACGTCACTATGCACCGAGACCCACCGCCAAGCACAATGACCCACCGCCAAGCACAGTGCCCACCGCCAAGCACAATGACTCACCGCCAAGCACAGTGACCCACCGACAAATACAGAGACCCACCGACAAACACAGTGATCCGTCAACAAGCACAGTGAACCACCGACGAACACAGTGACCCATCAACAAGCACAGTGACCCACCGACAAACACAGTGACCCGTCAACAAGCACAGTGACCCACCGACAAACACAGTGACCAGTCAACAAGCACAATGACCCACCGACAAACACAGTGACCCACCGACAAACACAGTGGCTCGTCAACAAGCACAATGACCCACTGTCAAACACAGTGGCCCACCGACAAACAGAGTGACCCGTCAACAAGCACAATGACCCACCACAATGCACAGTAACCTACCACAAATAGCATTGGGCATCCGGCCCCGTTTTCAGACCAACGTTTGAGGGCCACTGAATATATTTCCATCAAATAGATGAATACTGAAGTGTTTTAACCAAACATCAACCAGCGGTCTCTAGAGCGAGTAGGATTGCATGCACAGCTATCAACAAGACGGCTATTCAAGGGAATGACTCATATCTTTTTAAACATTATTTTGTAGAATACAGATACAGATGCAGACACTAGGCCGTATCCCCCAGAAAGGGGGTGGCCGACGGCAAGGCGCACCTAACACCCTCATACGCTCACACTCACACAACTTAGCCCTTTTGTGCTAAAGGGTCCGGCCGGTACCCCCTCAACATACACTCTGGGTCACGAGTGTAGTCCGAGGATCCGTCGTCAGCAGCAGGGCCCGACAGTTTTCACTGGTTTACCCCCGCCGCGTCATAATGGCCGGGCCTCCCCCACCCACGACCATCCCGACAGCGGGAGGCCAAGGGCGGCAAAGAACATCAGAGCAGCGTCAAAATCAACCATTCACAACCATTCTCCACTCACGTCTGTTCATTGCACGCTCTCTCGCCACCTCCACATTCATGTCTCTCCTACCCAACGCCTGCTTCACATCATCCATTCACCCAAACTTCGGTCTACCTCTGGGTCTGCCACCACTCGCCTCCGCATTCATCACCCTTCTCACCATTCTCCCTTCATCCATCCTCTCCATGTGCTCGAACCCTCTCAGCACACGCGAATCCACTCCGTCCTCCAACTTCTCCACCATCCCTGTTCTGATTCGAACCACGTCGTTGGTGATCCGGTCTCTCAGCGTTACTCCAGCCATGCTCCTCAGACATTTCATCTCGGAAACATTCAACCTTCTTCTCTCCTCTGCTCTCACCCCCCAGCCTCAGCTCCGTATAGCACAGTTGGGCAACAACACCCTCATACAGCCCTCTCTTTGCTTCCATCCCCAACGTCTTATAGCTCATTACACTGTTTAGGGCACCCAACACTTAACATCCCTCCTTCACTCGAGCCTTCACTTCAGTTTCCACTAGTTCAGTTATCTCCACGTGGGAGCTTAGATACTTAAAACACTGAACCTCCTCCAAAAGCTCTCCATTTAGGGTGACACTAATTTTGCTCGCATCGACAGTCCTCGTGCATCTCATTACTTTACTCTTACCCACGTTCACTCAAAGCTTCCTCCTCTCACACACTCTACCAAACTCAGACACTAGCCTACAAAGCTTCTCCTCTGAATCCGCAACCAGGGCCGTATCATCAGCAAATAGCAACTGGCTCAACTGCCAACTCCGCCCATTCGCTTCAAGCAGTTCCAAGCCTTGACCCAGCACACTCGCGTTTACCTCCCTGACCACTCCATTCATATAGAGGTTTAACAGCCAGGGAGACATCACGCAGCCTTGTCTCAGTCCCACTTTCACTGTGAACCAATCACTCACCTCGCTTCCCACTATGACACATGCTCGGCTGTCAGCATAGAAACTCTGCACTGCTTTCAACAGATGTCCGCCCACTCCATACACCCTCCACAGCGCTTCCCTGTCAATTCTATCGTATGCCTTCTCCAGATCCATGAAGGCCAGAACACATCCTTACTTTTGGCAAGGTACTCCTCACTGCAAAAATCTGATCGGTACACCATCTACCACTCCTAAAGCCACACTGTTCCTCTCCAATTGCGCAGTCCGTACAGTCTCTAATCCATTTGATCAGCACTCTCCCGTACAACTTACCCACCAAACATAACAGACTGAAACCTCTCGAGTTGCAGCATTCATTTTTATCTCCTTTGCCATTATATAGCGGAACAATGCAGGCACTGCGCCACTCAATCGGTACCACGCCTGCCACAAAACACAAGTTCATTAACCTCACCAACCATTCAACAATCATTACTCCACCCTTCTTCAGGCACTCGGTCGCAACGCCATCCAAACCAGGGGGTTTCCCTGCTTCCATCACGTCCACCGCCTCCTGCACCTCTTCCCTGGCAATGTCCGCAACAAGTCTTTCTCCCAAAACTGGCATCCGAGCACCACCACCCACAGCAACAAAGTCAGCCTCTCTGTAGTCCTCGACATTCAACAGCTCATCAAAATATTCGGCCCACCTCTTCCGTACATCACCACTTCCCAACAACAACTGGCTGTTTTCATCTTTCATCACTTCCTCCTTCCCAGTCTCTCCCTTTCTCACCCTCTTCACCTCTTTCCAGAACATCTTTTTGTTCTACTCAAAATTCTGGCACAACCGTCTGTCCCACCTGGTATCAGCGTCTTTTTTGGCTCTCCTCACCACCCGGTTCACCTCGTTTCTCTTCTCTTTGTAGCTTTCATGAGCCACCTCCGACTTCACCTGCAACCACTCCTCAAAAGCTCCTCTTTTCCGTGCCACCGCCAGTTTGACCTCCTCGTTCCACCACTCGCAACCTTTCCTTCTGCACCCACCCACACGGCGAGCACCACACACCTTCTTCGCACATCTCAGCAACGCATCTCTTAATGTCTCCCATTCTTCCTCCACATCTCTCAGATCCTGTCCTCTCACGTTGTCATATTCTTCCTTCAACGCCTGCTGGAACTCATCGGCTCTACTTTTCACATTCAGTCCACTCACTTTCACAACCTCTCTTCCTCCTCCCACTCGTTTGTTGCCCTTCCACTTCTGCTCCACTCTTAATCTACCTTCCACCAGTAGATGGTCAGACACCCCTCCACCCTCCCCTCTCATCATCCGCACATCCAACAGCCTCCCCACCACTCTCCTCGATATCAGAACAAAATCCATCAGTGCTCTCTCCACCATCGCCCCATGGGCCATCCTTACCCATGTGTACTTGTGAATATCTCGCTTCTTAACAAACTGTTCCCGACCACCAACTCCTGCTCCATACATAGACCTATCAGGTTTTCTCCAATGCCATTTCCACCGGGAACGCCATACCTTCCTATCACATTCTCCACCACTACAACTCTAACTCTCGCATTTAGGTCACCCAGTACAACTACATTGAAATTACCTCCAAAACTCTCAATACACTGACTCAATAAAAAAAAAAAAAAAAAAAAAAAAAATTACTGATATCAAAAGCGTATCCGATGCTTCCTGCAATGAGTGGAGTCCTTCTATCTTAAACAGTGATTCCAAGAATGTCTATTGTGGGGCTCGAGTCTTCTAATTCAGAGCCCACGAGTGAGCCTGTCGATCCTTCTTCTGGACCTCTACTCTGGTCGAAAGCGATACTCGGTAGAAGGTGCAGTTCCAATGATTAAACTTGAATTCTAATATACCGATTTCATGCAAACAAAAATTATAGTAGTCAATAAAATACCATCTCAAAACATATAGATAGTTTTTTGATAAGTGTGACTAACAATACACATTTCTACTTCAAAGGTAGAAAAATACAGTTGAGGAGACGCCTGAAGGGAAATCATTTAACAGTGAATAATGCATATGACCTCAAGCGAGAGTCCTCTCAACACCTGCGTTGATGTGACCTCTAGCGATTACCATGCCAGCACCTGTGTTGGTGTGACCTCTAGCGATTTACATGCCAGCACCTGTGTTGGTGTGATCCTAGTGAGTGTTCTGTCAACACATGCGCTGGTGTGACCTCCAGCGATCGCCTTGCCAGCCCCTGTGTTGGTGTGACCTCTAGCGATTTCCATGCCAGCACCTGTGTTGGTGTGATCCTAGTGAGAGTTCTGTCAACACATGCGCTGGTGTGACCTCTAGCGATTTCCATGCCAGCACCTGTGTTGGTGTGACCTCTAGCGATTACCATGCCAGCACCTGTGTTGGTGTGACCTGTAGCGATTTCCATGCCAGCACCTGTGTTGGTGTGATCCTAGTGAGTGTTCTGTCAACACATGCGCTGGTGTGACCTCCAGCGATCGCCTTGCCAGCACCTGTGTTGGTGTGACCTCTAGCGATTTCCATGCCAGCACCTGTGTTGGTGTGATCCTAGTGAGTGTTCTGTCAACACATGCGTTGGTGTGACCTCTAGCGATTGTCCTGCCAACACATGTGTTGGAGTAACTTGTAGGAATCATCCTAGCAGCACCCGCAATATTTATTTTCATTGACCCGTAATTCATTCAAATAGGGTTTATCATTATGGAATATCTTCCCTAATTATGTAAAAGACAAATCAATTTTTTGTCCGTGAAGACCTCGCACAATAAACTGTTGTCATCTGGAGGGAGAAGGTAAGACTTCTCTTTGCATTCCTTTCAACCGTCCTTCATAGCATTTGATACCATCAAGCACGCCACGCCGTGACCGGGGATATTGAGCGAGCCCCGCACCTGAGGGGGAGCATATCGTAGAGGAGAGGTTAGCAGTTACTGCGGTGGCCGTAGCAGCCCCGCGGGGCACGGGAAAATGGAGAGGTTAACTGTTGGTGTGGTGGCAGTACCCGCCATGTTACCTCCCCCTTCCCCCAATATGATACAAAACTCTCTCGTACTCCAAAACGAGGATGATAGACTGCACTGTCACCACCACTGCTGCGCATCGCCCCTGAGGCGCTGCACAGCACTGCAAACAGGCCGTGTCATTGATGCAGGTGTTAGAAGTGAGTATCAGTGATGATGAAGCCGAAACCCCAGATGATGCAGGTGTTGATAGTGTGCATTAGTAATGATGAAAGTCAATTGCCAGCTATGATATCAGACCACAAAAGTGTATTGGCGTGATGAACTCTCCGATCTTGTTAGTGGATGATGAACTTTGAAAACACAAACCCATCCTAATTGTGTGGAGGGGCTTACACCCATTTATTAAAAAAGATAGTTTCCCAAGATAATAATAACTGACACTTATATCTTGAATATTTTGTTTGCATCCTAAATCCATACCTAGGATACGATCGATTTTTATAGGAATACATATTTTTCCATCCTCATACAGGAACCCTCGCCCCCCTGCCAAAAGATTAGGGCCCTCCACCTATACATCTCTCCTTTCGCCCTTCACGGAGCAGAGGGCATGTGTACCCTAATGGAGGGTATGTCAGTATGCACAAGAGTCCGTTCCCACGTGCTCTTCCCGTACTGCTGGCATGTTGCCCTGTCAGCACGGGTCGTGGTCCAGGCCCCGGCTATTGATCCGCAGGGAGACGGGCCGCTTGAGCTCTGCCTGTCCTGGGACCGGGGGCGGCGAGCAGGGGGCATGAAGCAGTGGTTAAAACAAGGGCGTGGGCGGGCAACTGCAGAGAGCGCGATAAGACGAGCTCAGAATACACCAATAAGGGACCATCAGTGATTGTAGCTCACAGAAATGATTGTAAAATAATGTTGTATGAGGATCTAAGGTTCCGTAGATGGAACCGGGATCAACATCGTTCACTTAGTTGATCCCGCTCACGGCATTGCCATGCACATACTGACCGATGACGTGTTTGATGGCAATGGGAGCTTCACCCATGCACACTTAATGATATCCTGTCCCTGATCTAAGCGCATGAGATTGAATGCTGCAGCGTCGCTGCATGGCGGTCCAGCGCTGCAAGCAATAACAATATTAAGATATTTTTAGGGACAAATAGTCGATCATTCCCTTTTCAAAGGCATGATGTAAACAAATTTCATCAGTCAGTAGGAGTTGTAAAGTCTTTATTGATACGTGGCCTGACGTTATGGACCACCTTAGCACATCATCACCAACATGGATGGAAGATGCACACCTCAGGGAAAAGTCATCTGCCTCGATGACCGACGAAGGGCGTTTGTAAGTGTCTCTCGATGTGCTCAATGTAATCATTTAGATATGGCTATTGAACAGAAATATGCATGAACTTCCCTAACCTGCGTGGTATTATTTACCAGGTTCCAATCATACGCCCAATCGTATTTTTTCCGACCCATGATGGGATGGCGAGAACTTCCCACCAACATGAACCCGATCAAGACTACAGAGCCACGAGGGCCCCTAGTGGCGGATAAAACAGTCACAAGGCAGGCTCTGGCGACGCAAGGGGATGGAGGGGGCACGAAGCGAGGGTAAGGCGGAGCCAGCCCCTTGTTAGGCCCCTAGATTCTTGAGCAAGATTGCTGTGATATTTTCTTGAATCTTCAGGAACGCGTCTCTGAAACTGTTTGTGTCCACACATTCATGTCGCAAATAACTCATATACAGTATTGAATTCAACACAAAAGAAGTGAGTCAGCGAAACCGGGACAAAAACACCGTGTAAGAGACTAGAATTATTCATGTCTGACATTCATCAGTATGGATCGAATAAAGTCTTCTAGTAATGAAACAATAACAAGAGAAAGATTCGACCTCTTTGGCACCCATCCAAAGAAAAAAATATGCGCACAGCTTTCATGTCAATTTTCAAGGGTTATTAAACCAATCACTGCCGAAGTTAGAGATCGCCTTTCTGTTTGAAGATGACCAGTGAGTCCGTCCGACAGAAAGGATTTCTTGCCCGGAGGATTCCGTTTGGAGGCAATGACGAGTCCGGTTTGAGGCGGAGGGTGATACGTTTGGAGGCAGCAATGGCAACGAGGTTTGGCGGAGTGGAGAAGCCTGCGCTTTTGATGGCATGAGTGGACGGAATAGTGCTATTGGATGACAGGAGAGGACGCTGGCTTGCGGGATGTCATGAAATGAAAAGAAACATCGAAGCCAACGTCAAGTAACTCGAAAAAGAGTTACTGGAGACTAGCGAAACAGTATTTGTGAAGGAAGTTGGGAATTTAGAATGATTGCGATGATAGGTTCTTGTTAAAAATTAGCAACTAAATATTTGCTCTCATTCAAACTCATCAGTTGAGTATCATAAAATATTCTGCTAGAAAAAAAGTCGATATAATATCACTTGCTGATAATCCGAACACATTTCAAATGAAACCCGGTCGAATGAATCGCTTGTGTTCCATTCAAGCACCGCACCAGAAACATCCCCGGCAGATGGAGGTGACCACACATAAAGGGTATGGCTGTAACCCCTGCCAGTCACTCGGCCACGTGGAGTGGCTAGGCCCTCACAGAAGCCACCAATCGAAGTTTTCTTAGTCCATTCAATTTATCGCGAGGTTCTTTGAAGTCCAACTAGCATGAGGACAAAGCAGCCCACTCTACCTCCAACAGCATTGCAGAACCCAGCCCATCATCACACCAACCTCTCTGCTAACAGTGCGTCGGGATTGGATGCTAGCATGAATCGCTTTCTAAGCCTGATACAAAATTCCCCTTAGATGTTTGGAAATAGAACTTTGATTGGGAAAAAATATTTCAAAGGCGTACATTTGTATCATTAGGTACGTCCCAGACTCCCGCTCCCTCCCGTTAAAATAGGTGATTACTTCATAAAAATATATTGTGTAACACATCCAGGGTAATAATAATACCCTTTTCAGACCATGTCCTTGAATAAGATACTTAAAACCTTCCAAAGCGTGTATTCGAAGTTCTCACTTCCCTCGGTGGCACACAAAGGAAGGCTTACAACGAGCAAGGCCGCGAGACCATGAGTAGCATCTGTGTGGCACCGCCTGGTCTCACACTTTCATCGGTGGCACACAGAGGAAGGCCTACAACGAGCAAGGCGCGGGACACAAAAGTAGCATCTGTGTGGAACCGCCTGGTCTCACACTTTTATCGGTGGCACACAGGAAGGCCTACAACGAGCAAGGCCGCGGGACACAAGAGTAGCATCTGTGTGGCACCGCCTGGTCTCACACTTTCATCGGTGGCACACAGGAAGGCCTACAAGCGAGCAAGGTCGCGGGACACATGCGTGACATCTGTGTGGCACCGCCTGGTCACACACTTTTTCCGGCACACGCAGGAAGGCCTACAGCAGAGTAAGGTCGCAGGGCACAGGACTGCACAGCAGCTGTGTTGCTCTATGCTACACAGGGCTGATGTTTACTGCCTAGTATTTGCACATTCTTGTCTTAACTGTTAACAGGGTATTTGCTGATAGCATTTTCTCTTTCTTGGGCTCGGTAATTAAACTTCGCAATTAAAATACGTCCAAATAAAGCAACGCCCAGCCATCTGGGCCGCTATCAGAGAGCAGTGCGTAGAGGCTCCTTGTATATAACGTGCTATTGCATGCATCTGGGCCGCTATCAGAGAGCAGTGCGTAGAGGCTCCTTGTATATAACGTGCTATTGCATGCATCTGGGCCGCTATCAGAGAGCAGTGCGTAGAGGCTCCTTGTATATAACGTGCTATTGCATGCATCTGGGCCGCTATCAGAGAGCAGTGCGTAGAGGCTCCTTGTATATAACGTGCTATTGCATGCATCTGGGCCGCTATCAGAGAGCAGTGCGTAGAGGCTCCTTGTATATAACGTGCTATTGCATGCATCTGGGCCGCTATCAGAGAGCAGTGCGTAGAGGCTCCTTGTATATAACGTGCTATTGCATGCATCTGGGCCGCTATCAGAGAGCAGTGCGTAGAGGCTCCTTGTATATAACGTGCTATTGCATGCATCTGGGCCGCTATCAGAGAGCAGTGCGTAGAGGCTCCTTGTATATAACGTGCTATTGCATGCATCTGGGCCGCTATCAGAGAGCAGTGCGTAGAGGCTCCTTGTATATAACGTGCTATTGCATGCATCTGGGCCGCTATCAGAGAGCAGTGCGTAGAGGCTCCTTGTATATAACGTGCTATTGCATGCATCTGGGCCGCTATCAGAGAGCAGTGCGTAGAGGCTCCTTGTATATAACGTACTATTGCATGCAGCAGCCTGCGGCTAATACAGCTTCTGCTGGTGAAGAGGGCGGGAGGAATGAATATTTGATGAGGTTATGAATCACAATGGGAGTAGAAAGAGGAGACGTCACAGTGCAGTGCAGTTAGACTACAACTGCAAATGACGGTTTCTCGTGTTGCCGTTGCAGTGGACCAGAGAGAAGCTGTCAAACACAAAGCTATGTTCTGATTCTAACTTAAATCAACGAATATTAAAACGTTAACGATACTCATATAAGTTCCCACTGGTAACTTTTAGCATAAAATAAATTCATTCAACAACTAGGTTAAGCCAAAGAAATAGTCCGTGCAAAGTTCAGTTTCATCTGTGAGGTCTCTAACCCTCCCCCCCCCATTCATTAAACCCCAGCCCCCTTTTCTCTACCGGATCACTTTCTTCCACCGTCGGAACCGCCGACCTTCACAACGTAACAGTTGTTACATCACACCGCACCTCAACCACTCCCCCCTCACCACACCACATCACAACCTGCCCCCACCCTTCCGGCCCTCTTTCCCTAGCCTTCACCCCCGCCAGGCAGGGGACGGGGGATGGCTTAGTAAACCTCTGATCTCTGAGGACTTGAGAGGAGCAGAAGTGCACAGTCATTCCATCAATGTTACCGATCCTTGATGTCATAACAAGCAGTTGGCTCACTTCATAAATGAGTCACTTGGCGTCGAGGTGCCGAGACGCCAGGGAAGCTCTCCTACGTCAAGCGAGTTAAGTAAGCATCGAACGCCGCCATCGCTAGGCATCTTGCCCAAGCACTTACAGAGGGAATGGAGGATTATAAATACTAACTCTTGATATAACTCTTGATTCAGTATGCACAGTATGCATAGTAGTCCATATGTATAGAAACACAAGATGAGACGGCGGCGTGTTTAATGTTTCATAAATACATTCAATTCCATTGCAACGCATTTATTTCACTGACGGTACATCCAGTTCACTTCTGACAGTACCTGCAGTTCACTTTTGACGATACATCCAGTTCACTCCTGACGGTACATCCAGTTCACTTCTGACAGGACATACAGTTCACTTCTGACGGTACATCCAGTTCACTTCTGACGGTACATCCAGTTCACTTCTGACAGTACATATAGTTCACTTCTGACGGTACATCCAGTTCACTACTGACGGTACATCCAGTTCACTTCTGACAGGACATACAGTTCACTTATGACGGTACATCCAGTTCACTTCTGACGGTACATCCAGTTCACTTCTAACGGTACATCCAGTTCACTTCTGGCTGTACATCCAGTTCACTTCTGAGTGTACATCCAGTTCCCTTTTGACGGTATATCCAGTTCACTTTTGACAGTACATCCAGTTCATTTCTTACAGTACATCCAGTTCATTTCTGACGTTACATCCAGTTCACTCCTGACGGTACATCCAGTTCACTTCTGACGGTACATTCAGTTCACTTTTGAGGGTGCATCCAGTTCCCTTCTGACGATGCAACTATTTCACTATTGATGGTACACCTAGTTCACTTCTGACGGCACATCCAGTTCACTTCTGACGGTATGTCCAAGTCACTTTTGACGGTGCATCCAGTTCCCTTTTGAAGGTGAATGTAGTGCACTTCTCAATAAGGGATTTTTTCACTATTAAATGTGGTTTAGAAGTCGACTGAATTCCTCCGGCACTTGCACTGGTCTGGAAAAGCAATCGCACCACGTGACCATTGCAGCCCTTTCATGAAATAGTATAGTCATCATAGCCATTATTGTAGATCCCATCAAATATAGAGTTCCGTCAACTAAGAACACGGAAAAAATTAAACATATAAATGTAATTGTGTTGTTTCAAGCGAGATTCCTATGATATATAAATAATTATCTGCACGCGGAATATATCTATTGCAGTAAATTTATGCACCATACTAATGAATTGATATATTTTACTTTCTCGCTCTAACCATAATATATGTACAGCATCGATTCTGTCGAGGAGTGGCTTGCAAATCTGAAAAACCTCTAAAAACAAGGTCATTTTATTAATATTGGTCTCTGAACAATTCAGGTATCAAGAAAAACTTTCTCTGTTGAAGCGTCGTTCGGGTACAGTGCATTATGCCCAAAATGAAGGCTGGGAACATTTCGTGCTGCGTGAGACGCTATCAAGTGATGTTAAATCAAGAAAAATTAAACTTCTTCCCATTTCAGGCAATCCTGCCACAGTTCAATGCAATGAGGGATGCGTTCATGATGTCGTTACCGCGTTCACGGAGACAATTTCTTTAGCTCGAGTCGGGTTTATTGCAGGAGCGTGGCTTAAGGATGGCCATCTAGCTCACGACCTCCTCCCCGCAGCAGTCCCTGCCGGCGCCACAGCCTACTCCGACCCCTGGCAACAAACGCGCATCAACTACCAATAAGCCCTCCGAACGCTTATCATTTGTCTCAGCATTGGAATAAGTATTTAAACACAGGAACACCTATCATATAACTTTATTTACAAGAATTTCACAGAACAGGGTGAGGACGAAGAAGTGTGAAGCCACGACTGATTCTATTTCTCAAATTACTACATTATAAACCAAAACAACGTGCACACGTGTACACCCAGCCCTGGACGGCGTAGCCAGCGGTCACTGGATGGCTCGTATGTCTCCGAGCGATCCTTCGTGGTTAACTTGTTACCACACGGAACTAATACACGTTCTTTTTTGAGGCTTTCTATTATGCGGGAACGTAGGGTGTTAATTGATAGACTATTTTACATATTCTTTACGGCCTTGTATAGATCATGACAATTTTCCATCATGCTTGCACCGTTCGTCCTGGGCATACACTGCAGAGCGCTGCACCGCTCGTTTTGGGCATGCGCTGCAGAGCGCTGCACCGCTCGTCCTGGGCATGCACTGCAGAACGCTGCACCGCTCGTCCTGGGCATGCACTGCAGAGCGCTGCGGGTCATGCAAAGAGCGGTCGATAAAGGAAGCCTGCAAAAGGAAAAATAATTCTGTGACGGCAACGCTCCGGTGGGTCATTCTCGACCCTACAACCATCTGTCAGCGCACAGTCTGAACTATACCGCACGAGTCCTCCTCGGCCCTACTGCACTACACACTTGCATTTATGCATCATGTTGATGTTGCTTGCGTTTAAATGAAAACGCAATCGAGAATAATGTGCATCTATAATTGCGATCAATATTCTTCTAGAATGTATTCTTTCAACCTTGCACTGTAAAGGGTCTCATGACAGGATCATTTTCAGGCAGCGATCGGTCATAATGCCCAATGCACATGTCGTTGAAATCCATGAGGCTTTGGGCAAGAACCGCATGAGTCTCGATCATTTTCACACTTTTCTCGTTCAACGGATGATCGACGTGGGGACAACCTTTCAATATTGGTCTGGAAAATTTTTTGACGGACGAGCGCTTCGAGAACAGTCTGAGGCTTGTTTAGTTTCCATGAAATATAGCAAAAAAATACCCCAAATCTATCATGAGGCTCAGATAATGCCGTTATACATATTAAAAATTGGTTCCAATCATTATTATTAATTGATAGTTGAATTATAGTTGTTTTACGAGGCTTTG
This sequence comes from Gammarus roeselii, assembly GCA_016164225.1. Lineage (NCBI taxonomy): Eukaryota > Metazoa > Arthropoda > Malacostraca > Amphipoda > Gammaridae > Gammarus > Gammarus roeselii. Next base: position 6,725 of record SDVV010003250.1, on the reverse strand, counting down.
CAAATAGTATGCATGTGCTGTTAGCGAAAATAACTCATGAGGTGTGGAAGCATCGATCACTTGTTCCAAAAAAGACCGCACTCACAAACAGTTCCAATGCACAGGCACTCCTCGTGTGCATAGACTGTAAAACCGAAGGACGTAAGGCGTTACGTTCAAAGTATTCAAAACCTTCGTTCTAAGCACATGACAGGTTCAGGACGGTAGAGATTGAGGTCAAAACAAGACTGGCTTGACTCCTTTACTATAAAGGGACTCATCGTATTCCGTTAGGTAACTTCATACCGAGCAACACACATTTCTGCATAATGCATTGCTTCCTTTCCACGGCCGACTAGCGTGACTAATTCACACAGGCCTCTGCGAGCAAGTGGCGCGGGACTCACCGTCGCTTCGTTCGGTACTTGTACTGCCCATGCCTTCCTGTCCACACTGATGGACCTTTATGAAACTTTCTCGTTACCAAACGACACTAATTCACGTCGTGTTTGTTACTTTTGTGATTAAACTGATAAATAAAGCATAAAGTAGAAGTCATACATATTAAATTCATGGAAATGACAAGAAACACTTGCTGACCAATACCTGGTAAAAGCACACATGATGGGGGAGGGGGGAGGGCAGAGGTGGATCGCAGCTGTCAGGCGGGAATGGGGCAGAGGCACACAGCATTCAGGTGTGTGTGTTTGAGAGGTTGAAATGGTCTACAGGCGAAAACTCGACATGCACCATAATTTGCATACCCTGATCGATAACATTAGGAGTCCTTTAACCTAGGGATCGTCGTTGTTTACGAATGCTGTCCAGTCCAATATCAATTCACATATAAATCGTCTATACATTGCCTAAACCCTTCTTTATCGTGCGGTTCACCCTTCCTACTAACTGAACCTAGACGTACTGCAGGACCTCAACTGATTCCCTGTGCCCATAGACTATTCCTCGCCACCTTTATTCGGGATGTAATGGATATTGTTGTTGTCCGCATCCGCAGCGTAGGCCACGCATACTCAGGGTACAATATCTCTACAGGGTAAACCGGATGAATAATCTCCTGCTGCTAATTATGCTGCTAATTTTATTACAACGATTTTTACCTCTGACAGCCTTCGCGTGATCGCTTATTTGGTGTCACTGGTGCCAAAACGGCCATTCGGTGTTCCGTCATTTATTTGTGACTTAAACTCTTAAAGCGACTAGTTTTATTATGATATGCTGTGCAGTGTACGGTTGTCAGAACCAAGGTTGTCTCTCACAAGAAAAAGTTTATTTTTTTTAGGTTTCCTAAATATGACGCCATGAGAAACGTTGGCAGCTGGCTACAGGCCGTCAGGATGCCTTTAATTTGAACAGCGCGCAAAGGTGTTAGGCTCATTTTGATTAGAGTTCTTTGAAAACCCATAAAAACCGCCTTGCTTCCAGATTTAAACAATGAAAAAGAATTTTGGTGTCCTAAAATTTGACAATTGCAAAATTAAATTATACTGGTCTTCGTCAATAAATACATCTGATCTCCACAGATTTGCTATTATCTCCACTATCCGATATTCAAAAAGTAAAACCACAATGTATTTACCCAAGAAACACACACGAAAAGTAAACAAAGTTTCAGTTCGTCGTTTCAGCCATTTGAGAAAAAACTTTTCTTACCTCCATAAACTGCTTTGTTCTAATCAATTGGTTAGTGTTTGATCAAGAATTTAAATCAATATAAAATATTGGAGATCTGTTCTTCAAGATGATGGCTTGTTTAAATATATTAAATAAAAATAAACTACTGGAATACCCAAAAGTTTCGAGCCTAAAATGACTAGCTTGGATATGCCTATATTCGCTGTATTGCTCCAGTGACGTCACGGAGGCCAAGACGTCAGATCACGTGATTCTGACGTCACGTATTAAATTATCCATTTTACCCTGTGTTGTTAGTGTACCCTGCGCATACTACTGCTAGTGTGTGACAGCACACTACTGTTAGTGTGTGACAGCACACTACTGTCAGTGTGTGAAAGCACACTACTGTCAGTGTGTGACAATACACTACTGTCAGTGTGTGACAGCATACACTAACCGTTCATTTCCTCAACCCCCCTCCCTCCTCCATCTTAGTGCCCAACTCTTCTCTCGAGCGTCTCTTTACCCGCACAGGCCTCAATTAAATACTGTTAAGCTCTCTCGGTGCGGCAGACGATGCCAGAGACAGATTTCACCAGGCCCGGGAAGGTCAGGCATGGACGGCATCGACGGGGAGCGGGTGCCCATGCCTGGGTGAGTAAATATCCCGTCGCCTGGCTGTGCAGGAAGCTTGACGACCTTCTCCGATACGGGACTAACTTCAAATTGGTAAATATGCAGTAGAAATACAAGGCATTTATCCCACAATTCTTATGTGCAAAGGCCTCAACATCAAATCAATTATACACAAATATAGTATGTGATTAAAAATAATAACTGTCTAGACGTGAGAAAATGCATTCAGACCTGTTTCTAAAACAATGACGCAAAAAGAAAAAAAAATTGCATTAACATATTTCAAAAACCTACATCATGCTGTTACAATCCAGTATGACCTCACAGTGTTATATCGACATTGTTACGACTACATTTTCTGCGAGAGCCTCCTGCATTATAATTCGAAAGCTGATCAGATCTCTTCAAGAAAAAGAAGGCTCTCCTTCCTCATCGAAGATGAGTAGGGCTCTCCTTCATCATCGAGGACGAGTAATAGGCACTACTTCGTCATCGAGGACGAGTAGGACTCTCCTTCATCATCGAGGACGAGTAAGACTCTCCTTCATCATCGAGGACGAGTAGGACTCTCCTTCATCATCGAGGACGAGTAAGACTCTCCTTCATCATCGAGGACGAGTAGAACTCCCCTTCATCATCGAGGACGAGTAAGACTCCCCTTCATCATCGATGACGAGTAAGGGCTCTTCTTTATCATGTGCACCACCACTTCAATGATGGTAGCAATCGGTCAAGAATGAGGCGCCCAAAAATACAAAATCGACCTAATAAATCCGTAATTGGCTACAATTGGTAGGAAATCCCACCGCCATCAAGAGCTATGAGCTAATAAATACATCGGAATGGTCATTGTTATTTTGCAGTTTTCTTTGACGTATTATTTTAATTGTTTCTGAATATCTCTTATATACTCGAGGTATTTCAAACAAGTCTCACCAAGACGTGACAGGAAGCACCTTTCAAGCGCTGCCACCCAGTAAATAGTTACAAAATGATCATCATGTCTCAATATTCTTTAGAATCAGCCTGAATCCTTACAGCCTTCCCAGCGCACGAATGTAGTGTTCAAACGTGCACGAGTATAATGAGCTAAGACGGGGTACATTTAGAGGGCATTTTGTGTCAATCATAGTAAAGGCAATTCACACAAAGAGAAATGGAAAAATTGAATGGTTAGATGAATTCAGTATTGCGTTACGTATCAGGTAACGCCACATGTAGGTGCCGGTTACTGGGTTGCCTTTACTCAGATGTTGGTTGTATTGTGAAAGGGGTTGTTGCAGAATCGCTCCTGTGCACCAACCCATGCCCACTGACATGATCCTATACGGGACACCATATACTCACGTAATGATGTAATATACGACCCCGTTTACAAGTGATACGTGACAGAAAATATTTCTTGCCTCAGCAACAATAACAGAAGCATTGGCAATAATAACTGCTCCCTCACCTTGTCCTAGTTTAGTAATCCATTCAGGGCGTAATTTATTGAATTAAGTTTCAATCTAACTGCATCTACGCTACTTACGTTACGAAGAAATAACTGTCATTATCACCCGGCTCTCGTTTGTAGTATACCAAGGGCTTATACAGTTGTAAGATACGACGCTCTCATACGTGAGCGCGCGTCAAAGAGCGAGCCGAGCGCAGTGTTCTGCAGTGGTCAAGTTTCGTACAACTGCTCCTCGACTCGACGTTATTAGACCAGCAAAAATAGAAGGGCGGCTTCTTAATAGGGGAAAGGACCAGCCCACGGTACTAGTTGGTGCATCGCCGGTACAGCGCATTAGGCCCTTTGCATTTTAATGCACGATGAGCATTCTTCGGGATGCGTGAACTAGAGGGCAATGCAACTTTTAGTTATTATCTACGAAAATGTTTCCTTACAATGACAATATCTTTGGAGTAATAGTTTATGTTGCTATTGTTGATTGACCCGGTTATCTCTTGCTTAACAAAGCCGTGGCACCGACTTGGCGACTGATATAATCTCACACAAGAGCCTTTAGACGTCGCGGTTCAACCTCGAGACAGTCTTACGTCCGGTAACTCAACTATTGCTCTCTCGAGCGGGTCGTGAGAGGGAACCATTCGTCAACGTCTCGGCCAGCGGAGAGTCTAAACAGTGATCGCACTTCTGAAGAAATGAAGCAATCCCGTCAATAAATACCTTATGATGAATCCGAACAACGTTTTAGGTCGTACACTGAAAATGCGATTATTTCCTGTCGTGAGTTTTTAATTGAACTGCCTACAAGATGGAACATCCACGGCCCGTTATAGCAGTATGATGTTCAAACACTGGTGCCGGTACTCCCAGGGCCTGCTATAGTAGTATGATGTTCAAACTTTTGTGCCGGTACTCCCACGACCTGCTATGGTAGTATGATGTTCAAACACTTGTGCCGGTACTCCCACGGCCTGCTATAGTAGTATGATGTTCAAACAGTAGTACTGGTACTCCCACGGCCTGTTATAGTAGTATGATGTTCAAACACTAGTACTGGTACTCCCACGCCTGCTATAGTTGTATGATGTTCAAACACTAGTATTGGTACTCCCATGGCCTGCTATAGTAGTATGATGTTCAAACACTAGTGCTGGTACTCCCATGACCTGCTATAGTAGTATGATGTTCAAACACTAGTGCTGGTACTCATATGACTTGCTATAGTAGTATGATGTTCAAACACTAGTACTGGTACTCCCACGGCCTGCTACAGTAGTATGATGTTCAAACACCAGTACTGGTGCTCCCATGGCCTGCTATAGTAGTATGATGTTCAAACACTAGTGCTGGTACTCCCATGGCCTGCTATAGTAGTATGATGTTCAAACACTAGTGCTGGTACTCCCATGACTTGCTATAGTAGTATGATGTTCAAACACTAGTACTGGTACTCCCATGGCCTGCTATAGTAGTATGATGTTCAAACACTAGTACTGGTACTCCCATGGCCTGCTATAGTAGTATGAAGTTCAAACACTAGTGCTGGTACTCCCATGCCCCATTATATTATTACGATGCCCTAACACCGGGCTGGTACTCCCACACTGTTAGGACTGTCCCTCGTCCAGCTGATCGTCTTGGTCAACGTTGTAAGCGGTGACGTGGCATTTGAAAATACTACTGTGAGGTTCTGTACACAGAACACAAAAAAAAGCGTCAGACTCACTGAATTCTTTTAGGTCCAAGCGCTTAAAACATTTAATTTTAAATTATGTCCTGATGTTTTTAGCATTTTCGTTGCGTGCTTAGGAAATATAACATCAAAGAAAATGAGCAGAGTCATGTATTAAGTGCCGTACGGAGCCAAGCATCTCGTTGGATGTGACGGTTGACCTCGTCTCTCTTCTGCCATCCGTTACAGAGTAACATCGACGTGTTTCTCAAATGACGGCGGATACTCAATGGTGTATATTTCGCTAACTCAGATCTGTACATGTATGCGAGCATGATCAAAGGCCTGCTCTTAGCTTCAACCCCTAATTTAGCTGCCGTCTCCCGGCTCTCCATCACGCAGGCCTCTGACCTCCACCCCTCCACGCAACTCCCTTTCCGCCCAACATCGATTGTGCTTGCTCTGTTGCTGCAACGAAGTTCAACTATGACGTCACTACCGTCCGTCGGTCAACCGATAACGATTGCTCTCTAAGTCGATAAGCAGATCCAATCGTATTCGTAATACTCAATCTCGTTTGGTTGAGTATTTGGTTCATTTTATTAACTCACCACTCGACACAGGGAATTGAAAACAAGTGCCTAATAAAATGGTGCATATTATCTATTAAACAAACAATTTTATCCCTTGAAGGAGATGTGATTTAGAAATGTACTAAGCTGCTGTGAACTTCTGACTTTTTGACCTGTGAGTAGTTTGCAGCGCAGGCTTCATTTGATGCCCTCAAGTTCCCTCCTCATACCCTGTTTATTGAAGCTGCCGCAATAACTGAAAGACCAAACTCGCTAGAATCCCGACGATTTAACACCATTCTTCAAGATGATCCACAAATCTTCCTATAAATGTAGAGTAGTACAGAATGATGAATCCTAATTCCTTTGTAAACAAACTCTTTCCTGAAGAGATGGCGTGCTTATCCAGGCCCAAAAACATTTTGTAAGCGATTATGACTGTACCAAATTTGATCCTTTAGACCGTGCTCATGATTGATGCTTCCACCAATTTTGGAGCACAAGATATTCTACCGTTTCTCGTTCTCCTACAAACAAATTCCCGGCACTAGGTGTAGATTATTCGTGGCCTTATCTTGAATGATGGAGCACCCGAGCAGGCCAGCCCAGCAACAGTAATCTGCCTATTGAGCAGTTTCGAAGGGCCACCAACATCAATGGATCAACAAAGTAAGAAGGCCAGCAAACAACCACGCCCACAGCATACCCTACCGGACGACAAGACTGTTGTTCCATGCTATACTGATACTTCTGTGACACGCTGATATGGTCAGACGGC
>SDVV010003249.1:0-21647 GCA_016164225.1 Gammarus roeselii | reverse complement strand
CCTGCAGCACCCTGCAACCATTTGGTGCTATGTCCTGCAGCACCCTGCAACCATTTGGTGCTATGTCCTGCAGCACACTGCAACCATTTGGTGCTATGTCCTGCAGCACACTGCAACCATTTGGTGCTATGTCCTGCAGCACACTGCAAACATTTGGTGCTATGTCCTGCAGCACACTGCAACTATTTGGTGCTATGTCCTGCAGCACACTGCAACTATTTGGTGCTATGTCCTGCAGCACACTGCAACCATTTGGTGCTATGTCCTACAGCACACTGCAACCATTTGGTGCTATTTCCTGCAGCACACTGCAACTATTTGGTGCTATGTCCTGCAGCACACTGCAATCATTTGGTGCCATGCCCTGCATCTCCGGCCTCCTTTCGCTGCAGTGCCCTGCCTCCCTTTATGGCCGTTGCAGCTGTTCGCTTCCAGGAAGTTTATACTGAGTGTCCCGAAGCTGCCGTCAGGATGTGAAGGGTTATCGCTGACCTTGCTATGATGCTGTCCCCTACATAACAAGACAGACGGGAACCGCATATAACAATGTGTTATTGAGAGTGTTTAAGCTTCGTGCAATTGCTAAGACTTATCTTCTAACTCTTTAAGATTTGATCAGAAAATTTGTTTAGTTGATGTTATGCAGAGTAACACTTAAAACAACTTTTAAATCCATCTATTCGTAACACGGCTTGGGTCTAGTGTTTTTGGTTGCCTAGCAACAATGCATAGAATTTCGCTACCTAAGTTAGGGATGCTCGAATAATTATGTATAATGAAATCATCGATCGTAGCAGAGCTCAAGAATGTATATGTAAGAACAGCTGCTTGTACATCATTACAAATTTAGCCGACCAATCATGTTTTAAAGCATTACTAGCGCCTCAAACGGTGTACCAGTGTTGAACAATCTCTGTCATATGTAACGAAGGAGCTAGTACCGCCTGCGCTGTATATCACATTGACGCCAAACAGCCCCAAACGACCAACCATGTCTACTAAAATCCATCCGTCAGTGCTAAATGTACCAAGTCGGTCGAGGGCGACTCACCTTTTCCTCTGTTCTAGAGTATCACAGCTCTGGCCTTGCGACCCGACTTGGTCATTCCATATCACATTTATTCCTTAACGCCTATGCATCCATCGACCATTATCATTTGAGTCCTCAATTGTTCCGTGGCACTATCGCCCCTCTTTTTCCACCTCTGCCATCACCACACCACCACTTTTATCCGTCTGTTAGCGAAATGAAGACAGGCAAGTCTTCCTGTCTTTCCCTTTCTTGTGACTTTTCTGCCTCGAAATGCATCAGGGCGCAGAGCCTCGTTCTTCCTGTCTCGGGTTACTACAATATCTCCTGTTACTTGTCTTCAGGGTTGCATGGCATCTAGAAGTGAAGGAGACGGCATATTACCCGACCAGTAGGAACCTTGGCGAACAGCCAGATAAATATTTATTCGATGTGCCAATTTTTACCCCCAAATATTTCACGCACAAATCCTGGCACCGGAGTCATAAACAGATAGTACCTTTCATTTTCAGGGGTCATTCTGTCTACCATTTAGGGATTGGAAATGCGTTATTAATTAGAAGAAAACAATACACCGTTCAGAAATGCGTCTAACTTATGTTGCCACAAGTCGTTGACCAGTTGGATGTTCGATCCTGATCGTGAAAAATCTTTCATGAGAAACAGATCAAAGTGTGTACCTCTTCCTCTAGGCAGGAAAAGTAAGGTCCTTGTGCAAATAAGAACGAAAGAAGATTATTTACAACGAGTAAACCAACTAACAGAACCCGATTTATTGTATTGCTTGTCGGTAGCTTTTTGACAATTTTTTCCCATGTTCAATAATGTCATATCACGAATATATATTTAGGAGATGAATTTTTTGTCTCAGTGAGTGGCTTAATATTTTTCAAAGAGATGCGAAAAACAGATAAAACAAATTTGTATGCTCAGCAATATAACAGAATGCTTTCGTACTTTGCCATTAATTAGTGATTCATAATAGATGATTAATCTATAAATTTAACCTAGTTTATTTCGAATTCACTTTACGTAGATGTTTTCAATTGCTCACGTTGACGTAGATTTGTCGGTTCTTTGCACCCAAAAACAACATACCTTAACGATAATTTAATTCGAATTTTTAACTAACGCTTCACCTCAGCTGAAGTGGACGCTAGAGTCATTTTCCAGAGCTCCAGCTCATAGTTAGTTTCATATGAGCTGAACGACGTTGAATATACACCCAGATCAGGACCAGTAGAGGTCCTTTTCTCGGGTGTAGATCCTCAGTCCTCATACAGGATCACGTTATTAAACCAATGAATGTTGTTAGAGTAATACACTCGCGTTTACAACTAAAAATCACTAATACTCGAACTGTGTGTGAGTATAGGAATGCTCGCTTGACTCAGACTTCAGATCATGGTGACCCGCACATCATTTTCAGTGATGTTAATGAATTACTCGTCATTCCAGAGACTGGACAAACTTCAGCCCTACTCAAACTTGTCATAAGTGCTGTTATGTAACTATTTCTACTACACGGCCTGGCAACACCGTTCGGCTGGTGTCTGTGGCAGTGGGGCAAGCACAGCGTTCCAAGTAATCCCTCCGTCAATACATGATCAGGAGAAGAGTCTTGGCTTGCTAATTAGCGATGCATGAAGCAAGGACCTTTAATGTGCTCAGTTGAGAAATCATTCACAAATTGTGAATATTGCTATTCAATAATAATAATCATAGATTGATATAAAAGTAGGTTATTTATGTAAGGTACTGAATGGCACTCGTCTGCATGTGTTAGGAGTGAAATACTACATAATATGCCCGAAACTGTTCCCTCTGTGAATGTAAGGCAGAAAGTAAACAAGCTGCTTTTCCTTTTAGTTCTTCTATTCAAAGCAAGAATATAAATTCAATGTAATATCTTCTCTTACAGAGAAATATAAACTATTGAAACAGTTGTAGTAAGCGTCAGGCTCAGGTAATTGCTGCTTCTCTTGAAATAAACATGTACCCGACTTTTTCTTCAATGCTCATAACAGAACAGCAAATGGATTTATACTTTGTATTGAAAATGGTCAGTATTTTTATCATCACAAAAAGTAAGAATAAAAGTCTTCGTGTATTGAAGTGACTTATGACGCAACAGAGCAACTTACATGTAAACTAAATAACTGTTAGCAGTGTATTCAGTAGCTTTTGTTATCACATGATTATTCGACTATTGTTTGTTACGCGCACAGCAGCAAGTTCGTACGTAATTTAGGCTATGTTATTTAGGCTAGCATGCCCTTTCTAAACTAACGTACGTAATTTATAGCATGTTATTTAGGCTAGTATAAACATATATGGTACGGAAATACCCTCTAATACTTTGTTTAATCACGGCACTCGCGTAGCTGACTGTACCGAGCTGTTGCGTGTGCATTGAATAAGATACATTATACTTTTACTCATTATATTTTTGCTTATTTTTCAAAGCCTTCCACCATCGGATACAATGCAGGAAGCAGGAAGGGAGAGAGGGAGAGAGGGAGCCTACGCGCCACTCAAATAAAAATGCTTCCTCCTAATGATCGAGAATATTAAATACGTCTATTTATATTCAATGCGCATAGATCATCACTTGTTACACATTGATTATCACTCACATACGTTGTAAGTACGACGGGTGTTGTACATATTGCGTTCATCAGCGTGTTTGACGTATAATCCATACTGATTTGCCCTTACTGGTTCTGTGCACACTCGTGCGGCAGAGAAGCAGCGCATCACGCTTCGTGCGTGGGGTGTGTGGGAGGGATGAGGAGTGGTAAGCCTGCGTTGTCACCCCTGATCGGGTGTTTAATTACGTATCAAATGGATTACAGCGAGGGATAGATACCAGAGTCGGGTGAGGGGAGGAAAAAGAACGGATAAAGAGAGATTAATACGAGCAAATGATGAGCGACAGTGGGGGAATGGGCCGTGGAGTTATACTGTTGGGAGGGGCGTATTGTATGTCCCCTGCACAGGGGGTTTATTTATGAAACTGGATGCTGATATGATTTCGTTGTAAGTAATTCCCATTCGCTTCAGTCAATGGAACGTGTTGAAAATGTGGTTAGATTTTTGCTATCGCCATTGACGATTGGATGATGGCGTTTGGTAGCACGTCAGCAGATGCTATGATAAAGGTCGTCTGCGGTGATGATATTTTCCCGTGTTGCCACTCCCTTCTCTCTACAGTGAAATAAATAGCGCAGGGATCGGAAGAGGTCACCTGCGGTGATGATATTCTCCCGTGTTGCCACTCCCTTCTCTCTACAGTGAAATAAATAGTGCAGGGTTCGGAAGAGGTCACCTGCAGTGATGATGTTTTCCCGTGTTGCCACTCCGTTCGCTCTACAGTGAAATAAATAGTGCAGGATTCGGAAGTGTGTGATCACTGTTCCAATAATTGACGACGTCATGAAAGGAAGAAAAATATTTGATATCGAGCCCAAGACATCGATCGAAGACGACATTTTTTCAGGCGAACTTTACGTATCATCCACGGCTGTAGTGATCTATGTTCAATATAAGTGACATTATGAAGATCAATCACTTGGAACTAATTTAAGAATAGCAGTGGTAATAGGAACACGCTCGTCCAAGGCACGATTGAACAGCAGTTATATGGAAAGGCTCATCACTGGTATGATTGAGCAGCAGTTATATGGAAAGGCTCATCACTGGTATGATTGAGCAGCAGTTATATAAAAAGGCTTCTCACAGGCACGATTGAGCAGCAGTTATATGAAAAGGCTCATCACTGGTATGATTGAGCAGCAGTTATATGAAAAGGCTTATCACTGGTATGATTGAGCAGCAGTTATATGAAAAGGCTCATCACTGGTATGATTGAGCAGTAGTTATATGAAAAGGCTTCTCACAGGCACGATTGAGCAACAGTTATATGAAAAGGCTCATCACTGATATGATTGAGCAGCAGTTATATGAAAAGGCTCATCACCGGTATGATTGAGCAGCAGTTATATATAAAGGCTCATCACTGGTATAATTGAGCAGCAGTTATATGAAAAGGCTCATCACTGGTATGATTGAGCAGCAGTTATATGAAAAGGCTCATCACTGGTAGGATTGAGCAGCAGTTATATGAAAAGGCTCATCACTGGTATGATTGAGCAGCAGTTATATTAAAAGGCTCATCACTGGTATGATTGAGCAGCAGTTATAGGAAAAGGCTCATCACTGGTATGATTGAGCAGCAGTCATATGAAAAGGCTCATCGCTGGTATGATTGAGCAGCAGTTATATGAAAAGGCTCATCACTGGTATGATTGAGTAGCAGTTAGATGAAAAGGCTCTTCACAGGCTAGCTTGAGCAGCAGCATTAGGAAGAGGCTCCTCATAGGCACGATTGAGCAGCAGTTATAGGAAGAAGCTCCTCATAGGCACGATTGAACAGCAGTTATAGAAAAGGGCTCCTCATAGGCATGATTGAACAACAGTCATAGGAAGAGGCTCCTCATAGGCACGATTGAACAGCAGTTATAGAAATGGTCTCCTCACAGGCATGATTGAACAGCAGTTATAGGAAGAGGCTCCTCATAGGCACGATTGAACAGCAGTTATAGAAAAGGGCTCCTCGCAGGCATGTTTGAACAGCAGTTATAGGAAGAAGCTCCTCATAGGCACGATTGAACAGCAGTTATAGAAAAAGGCTCCCCACAGGCACGATTGTCTTCTCATATTCACGATTGAGTAGTAGTTATAGGGAAAAGCACGGACATGTCAGGTACACAAACGGCTCACAGTGAACATCAAAGCTGATCAATTAAATATGCTTGGATTTTGATGAAGCGTATGAATATCATAACCAAGAATGCAGGTGAATGAAGCGTATGAATATCATAACCAAGAATGCAGGTGAATGAAGCGTATGAATATCATAACCAAGAATGCAGGTGAATGAAGCGTATGAATATCATAACCAAGAATGCAGGGGAATTTTTCTAAGCGTTGTTGTCACAATCAATCGTATTCGTGAAAAGGGATAGAGAGTGCATGAACCGCGAACTGTTGCGCTGGTATGCTAGTGAGTAGTCGCCTGGGAACAGGCTTCTTGCATTAGTCTTGTTGCCTGCCAACACCCTTGTCGCCTGCCAACAGCAATGTCACCTGCCAACAGCCTTGTCACCTGCCAACAGTCATGTCACCTGCCAACAGTCATGTCACCTGCCAACAGTCCTATCACCTGCCAACAGTCCTGTCACCTGCCAACAGTCATGTCACTTGCCAACAGTCCTGTCACCTGCCAACAGTCCTGTCACCTGCCGTCAGCCTTGTCCCCTGCCAGCAGTCCTGTCACCTGCCAAGTACTTTGTCACCTGCACGCAGCCTTGTCACCTGCCAACAGCCTTGTCACCTACCAACAGTCTTGTCACCTGTCAATTCATGTCACCTGCCAACAGCCTTGTCGCCTGCCAGCAGTCCTGTCACCTGTCAACAACCTTGTCACCTGTCAGCAGCCTTGTTACCTGCCAGCAGCCTTGTCACCTGCCAGCAGCCTTGTCACCTACCAGCAGCCTTTCACCTGCCAACAGTCCTGTCACCTGCCAATAGCCAAGCCACTTGCCTAGCACCGCGGTCGATGAAGCACCAGTAATTGTCCTGGTCGCGGTCATTAGCCAGACGGCGATTGTAGTCCGTTAGTCAACGGTAGGCCGCTTAAGGGTTGATCATAGGCAGTCAACGGGGAGGGGGCAGTCGCTACGATGAGGCAATGTCCACGAGAGGCGGTGGTGTATTTACCTGGCTATAGAAGGCTGGGGAAGGAGATCAGGAGTGTCTTGCCGACGCAACGTGCTTGTGTTTTGTGGGTCACTTGGGGTTGAAGATTTGGTCTTGAGTTGTTGTGGGTAGAGGTTTGGAAGATCTTGAATTTTGATTTTCTGTTGAAGAGGGAATGACTGAGTGTTTTCCAAGACCACTGAGTGTTTCCCAAGACCACTGAGCGTTTCTCAAGACCACGGAGTGTATCCCGAGACCACTGAGTGTTCCCTAAGACCACTGAGTGTTCTCCAATACCACTGAGTGTTTTCCAAGACCACTGAGTGTTTTCCAAGACCACTGAGTATATCCCAAGACCACTGAATGTTTCTCAACACCAATGAGTGATTTCCATGACCACTCAGTGTTTTCCAAGACCACTGAGTGTTTCCCAAGACCACTGAATGTTTCTCAACACCAATGAGTGATTTCCAAGACCACTCAGTGTTTTCCAAGACCACTGAGTGTTTTCCAAGACCACTGAGTGTTTCCCAAGACCACTGAGTGTTTTCCAAGACCACTCAGTGTTTTCCAAGACCACTGAGTGTTTCTTAAGACCACTGAATGCTTCTCATGACCACTGCATGTTTTCCAAGACCACTGAGTGTTTCCCAACACCACTGAGTGTTTTCCAAGACCACTGAGTGTTTTACAAGACTACTGAGTGTTTCCCCAGTCCACTGAGTGTTTCCTAAGATCACTGAGTGTTTTCCAGGACCACTGAGTGTTTCTCAATACCAATACCATTAGGTGAACAAAGTGAAGTTTCAGAGTAGTAAACATCATTTAACTAACTAAGAACTAAATAGCATTTGTCAACCTATTTATTAACGCATTGGAACAAATGAATGGGATGAAAAGGTCAGTGTAGTGAATATCTTACAATACTGTAATGAAAGCGAATTAAACGTTCCATTACAATGCTGTGAGGTCGTAACTGAAATGATTAGTAGTGACAAACGAGAATAAAAATCGTATCATTCTCTAACTACAACTGACGTAACAGTATTCAGTAATTTTTACCACAAAATCTTTGATTTCAACAGCTTGCAAGTGTGGAAAATACACTTACGGTTCTGCACCGTTTCGATTGTTTTTTTTTGTCGCCAGGCATCCCATGCGTCCTTTACTCAATTAACTAAGGCCAGTACTGGTCAGTGATTAGTGGTGTTCGTGCTACAGCCGGGCTTCTCCTATAGCTTGCACTGCATTCACCGTGATGGACAAGATATAGTATCTAGTTACATTATTTTATTAGTTCGTCCGACTTTTCTGATGAGATTATGGACAAAATACTCCGGAAATAATATAGATAAAATTACTTGCTTAACGCTCCCTGATCAATGTTCTGTATTCCCTACTAAAAGCCATCTGCTTAGGTCAAGGGGACTTAAGTGTTACATTTGATTGATGTGAAGGTATAATTTGTAAATGAGCTAATCTCCTTCAATTCGGAAATTAGGAACAGTAGCATAGTGTTAAGTGAGTCGTTGATTGAACTCGGCCATATTTTTAACCCTTACAATGTGTTGAATGATGGCCGTGATGTGATCGACAATATAAGCCCAGTTAAAGGGCTTAATTAGCGGTTATGGTAATTATGCTCACCAGTAAATAGAGTGATAACTTGATCAATTCTCTCTTTTATTAATAAATTATCGTTAGTGGAGATCACTTAGATCGAATGCAGGATTAATTCACACTTGCTTTTGTTCCTGATGACGGACCTTGCGAAAGTTTCTACAGTGGTGTGTAGAGGATGGGTAGGAGGGGGTGCGGAAGAGGGAAATGCGGAGGTCCTGTTTTAAGGAGGGCTCCGGGCCTAAGAGAGTCGGGGGCTAGAGGAAGACGAGAGACTGCAGTTACTATTGGACAGAATTATGTAGCCAGCTTCATATAGCAAGTATTTTGTCCAAATTAATCCAGATAAAATCTGGTTGCAAATAATCACGTTTCTGTATCTAGATAGGAGTGTTGCTCAGGCACGTGTGTCATGGCCAATCTCAAGGCTGGAGAAAGAAGAAGAAAAAAGGAACGGAAAGTTCATATAAGCGATTGTGAGAGAAAAAATGTAGAGGGTGAGTAGGGTGAAGAGTGAGAAGGGCAAAGGGGTAAAGAGGAAACAAATTGATAAGAGAGGAGGTGATATGAGAGAAGGTACGGGTTCGTTGAAGTATGGTTCGGGCTTGGTGGAGTGAGGAGGGCTGGAGGCATGTAAGAGGGGAAAGACAAACATACGTGCGGAGGTGGTTTCAGAAACTGGAAGGGGGGGGGGCATGCTGGCGTGTTACAGGATGTTAGCTCGCGGGAGGTGAATCGCGATTTTGGTAAAATAATAATTATTAAGCGATCATAATGTATTCCAGGATTCCAGGATGTAGGCTCTCATTTCTAATGTACACTAAGTATTTTTTTTCATGTAACACTCTTCTACTGCAGTATTTGTAATAGTCTCAACATCAAAATCAATCACAAAAAAAACGTTTGATATCCGTAAAAATGTCTGTAGAACAGCTACATCTATTCATCCTTACAGTCCACACAAGAGTCTACCGAGATGTATAAAAAAAACACTCGTCTACCGTCCTCATGAAAACTGTTCCGATGACTAGTATATTCCCGCTCTTCTGTTTCGTGCGTCTGGTAGGCGAGAGGCATGGTCCGTCTGCAGTGCATGCCGCAGTCTGTCCAAGTTGTCGTACTCTGGCAGCGGGGCGCTGAGACAAGTACTCCATGTTTACCGCGCGGATGATGAAGGAAAGTAGGGTTGGGGATACCACCGTTCAGAAAGAAGAGCGGCCTCCTCTTTAGGAAAGTTGCTTATCAAGAATAGAGCAGCTGTAAAATGGTGCGCTCCTTACTTCTGAAAGGTGGTAAAGAGAAAGGTGTACTCTGGCCATCCTGTCGTAGAGCGTCTATTGAGCGGTAGAAGACATTTTAAAACGTTGATTCTTCTCTGCGAAACTTGCGGCTTGGGAAAGTAAAATATAGCAAGGCACACACCGGCCAACGTCATTAGCCAAATATGTTGAATGGAAAAGTGGATTTTTCCCATTCTGTAAATCAGGCGTTATAATGAACAGAATTGTTGAGAGGTTGGACATTTTCTGGAAGTTGTCTCGCGTGTGAACCAGGCCACATTGTTGGTTTCTAGTTAGTGCTCGATAAAATATTGAACGGACGATATTGATTTGCTAATAACGTGAGTAATTAATGCTGCATCGCGTGTTAACAGCTCGTTTGATGGACATCTAATCATTTGATTATTCAATTGGCAATCTCAAAAGGACACAAATTTTCTATGACTTGTAACCCCTTTTGGGTGAGGATCAAGATCATGAAGACAAAGATGTGTTAGGTAGGGGAACTTTCGATATCAGTGCAAGAATAAGTTGGGATATTGTACTGCAGTGATAGGGTGGGGCATTATTGACACCATTGTAATGATAGGGAGGGACATTATTGACACCATTGTAATGATAAGGTGGGGCATTATTGACACCATTGTAATGATAGGGAGGGACATTATTGACACCATTGTAATGATAGGGTGGGGCATTATTGACACCATTATAATGATAGGGAGGGATATTATTGACACCATTGTAATGATAGGGAGGGACATTATTGACACCATTATAATGATAGGGTGGGACATTTTTGACACCATTGTAATGATAGGGAGGGGCATTATTGACACCATTGTAATGATAGGGTGGAACATTATTGACACCATTGTAATGATAGGATGGGGCATTATTGACACCATTGTAATGATAGAGTGGGGCATTATTGACACCATTGTAATGATAGGGTGGGACATTAATGACACAATTGTAATGATAGGGTGGGGCATTATAACGAACAATGTAGTGACAGATTAGGGCATATCTTTATCAAGAGCAATGCAGTGATAGGGAGGGACATTATTGACCTCATTGTAATGATAGGGTGGGGCATTATTGACACCATTGTAATGATAGGGTTTGGCATTATTGACACCATTGTAATGATAGGGTGGGGCATTATAATGAACTGTAATGACAGATTAGGGCATATCTTTATCAAGAGCAATGCAGTGATAGGTTGCGGCACAATTTAGTCGTGCAATGAATGATAGGCTGGGCACTATCAGGAGCAATGTGGTGAAAGATTGGGACATTAGTGTGATCAATACAACGATATGTTGGGTAATTTCCTTGACCAATGCAGTGATTGGTTGGGGCCTAATTAAAAGCAGGGATGTCATTAATTTGACAGATAAAGTAGTTCAATGTAAGAATTGATTTTGGGAACGTTTTATTGAAGTCGGGATTTCAATTAAGGCTATATTAAGAACAGCGGGATGATACGATGAAAAAATTTGGTGCAATGCAGTGATAGGTAGAGATAATAATATACACAAACGAGTGATTGGTAGGGAGGATATAAAAAAAGGAGACAGGTAGAAGGTTAAATTTATATTTTTTCGTGTGGTTTCCTGGATTTTGAGTCCGCGGCCGTGAATAAAAGACAGAAAATAGTTCATTCCCAAGCAAATCGATGAAGAGCTTCCATGGAGCTTTCAAACCGCCGGGTCTAAACGACGCTTCAAACGAGTTTTAAATATCTTTTCAAAGTTGCACGTTTCCTTTTTTGTACTCTGTGAATGAAATATTTCATCTTCCGAAAGAATGCCTGCTGCTGCTCGCAGAACATCCATTACTTGCCCGCAGCAAATGCGCCCAGCGGAGGGCAAACAAAAATATCTTGCCATCACTGAAGCCCAACTGGTTCATTTCAAGCCAACGGGAGGCCAACACCAATTCTGTGAGGCACGCAGAAGCCCTATTGTTAATATCAACAAATTATTGTCACTCAGATAAAATTATTGTCATTGTGACAATGTTCTGGTCACACGGGTAAATCTCTGGTCACCGGGACAAAATTATTGACATTGTGACCATGTTCTGGTCACACGAGTAAATCTCTGGTCACCGGGACAAAATTATTGACATTGTGACAATGTTCTGGTCACACGGACCAAACTATTGTTACTATGGCAGAATTCGGGTCACCGTGCCAAACATATGTTACTATGGCAAAACTCTGGTCACTGTACAGAATTATGATCACGATGACAGTTTGAAGACGGTTACTATGTGTAAGCCCATAACATATGTTAAAGGGCTTCGGCCTCGTATTTTTCAATATTATGAAACAATTGACCTAGGATTACGAAGCCGAAGTTTGTCTGTTTACTGTATGCCTTTTTTGTAGTATGTTTATTTTACTTCGAAGTTTCGAGACAGTTGGAACTTCTTTCACCCTCTCTATTTTACTAAGCCTGGAGAGTCAAACTATTTGGAAGAAATGCTTTGATGTCACAGCGTCAGTATCTTCAAAACTTAGTCAAAACGATCAGGTGTAAGTTTAACCAGTACAATGGGTGACAATGTTGAGGCCAACTTGTCATTGACATGTCCTCCCGAACAGTCCATTATTTCAAGCAAAATAGCGGACTCTAGTTAATACGTGTTTATTTTCTTTCATAGCGCACTCTGCATTAATCGTCGGCTTAAAATAGGTTGAAGAGTACATCCCGTTAGCGACATGTCCTAACAATGCTATTCCTATGGAAACTAGCACATGGCGAAACAAAATCCGTTAACGATTTAAGTTTAACATGAAACTGATCTGAAACTTTTTCGTACATGCACTCGAACTCAATTATTGTTTTGTATTCTGAATGCACAGCAGCACAGCTGTTAGACATGCATGTGCTGTAACGAATATCCATACCCAGTTGAATTAATGGGTTAAAAATTGTAATTTCATTAGTTTGTTATCAACAAGCGACTAATGTAGGTATAATGCACGTATAATAATGAAGGTAATGTGTAGGAATAGTGTGGGTCAAATACTATCTCGCCATTAGCACATTCATAGAAAAGACAATACAAGCAACCTTTTTGGAGACAAGTATCCCTTTTCCCCGCGTTCTTGCTCCCGTTCCATGTTTTCTTCCTCAACCTGCCCTCGCTCCAAACCAAGGGTATGCCCGTGTTTACTTGTCTCGGGTCTGCAAACACCCTGGCACATAAGGGCTAAACCTTCGTAAACTGTAAATAAAGCCTCGCGGCGAGTGTTGGAGGTGCAGCTGGACAGAAAAGATTGCGTTAGATCACTCAGCTAAAGCAAGGGAGTTTAGTGGATGGGGGGGGGTGAGGCTAGTTGGAGGAAGGGGGGCCAGAGAGGGAGCATTAAAGTAAAAGAGGGTGAGCTTACCAGGGCGGGAGCGATTGGGTCGTAGGTTAATCAAATGCTGCTGCTCGCCGCGGGATTTGGTTTGTTACATACAGGAGAGGCTTTTTAGGCGGTTGGATGAGGAATGGGCGGGGTAATGATGGTGGGAGAGTGAAAGGAATTATTTGTGGTTTTGTCCAAGCCTGTTGATTAAAGAGGAATGCGTGTCTAGGAAGACGACGTAGGTTAAGAGACGAACAGTTGAGTCGGACTGATGATGTTGCAAGCAAGACGGAGAACAGCCCAAGACAGTGCAAGTGACAACACTGTGTGCGTCCTGCTGGCCCGATTACCTTGCAAGACGGTGTATGGGGTAAAGCAGTGTTAGTTCATATGTTAGTTACCCAATGTAAGCTACGTCACGTTGATTCAGGTTAAATTTGGACTGAGTAAGCGCCCATACATCACAATTTGTCTACGTTATTTCGCACAGGGAAAATAGTATTGAATGCCAAATTCATTTGAGATTAGTATATAAAAGGAAAGATTTAATAATCTACCCCATAATCCCAGTGCTGACGGAAAGGACAAAAACAAACCTTAGTGTGAGATTTTATTGTCGCCGGGGTGCAGTTTTAGGAACTATTTATTGATAATTTAACTTATATTCAGCGCTCTAGCGCGTTACGAGCGTTAATATTCCACATTCCTATGAAAGAATACTAAATTTATGTCAGTTACAAAGACTCAAAAAACATGTTTTCTGGAACGTATTGTAAATGTTCGTTTTCTCCATTAGCAACTGATAGAAGGCTTCCCTTGTGTCGCCGATGTATGACAAATCTTCCGGAAATTGGTCAGTAGGAAAACGATGTCTTTGACGTTGAAATGCTGCGCTCAGGAAACGGAATTGACAATTACTCGAGTCTGCATACGCCAATTTGGGTGCACCGGATTGTGATTTGGGCGGATAGCCGGATCCGGATATCTCGCCACTCAGGATTGGCAGGATTTTTGAATTATAATGTCAATTAAACATGAAATAGTTCACATGAGCATTCTTTTCATATTTCCTCATGTGAGCAACGGTTGAATGCTTTCGAGATGAAATGTTTAAAGGTCAGGGCTGGAGTGACGCAGAGAGACAGAGTCAATAACGACTTTGTTCGAATTAGAACGGGGACGATGAAGAAATTAGAAGACAGAGTGATTCGCGTGTTCTGAGGTGGTTCGGGCATATGGTGAGGATGGATGAAGGGGGTTAGTAAAAACTGTGATGAAGGCGGAGGTGAGTGGTCGTAGGCCTAGAGGTAGACGAAGTTTGGGTGGATGGATAGTGTGAAGCACGCGTTAGGAAGGAGGGACTTGCTTGTAGAGGTAGCGATAGAGCGTACAATGGATAGGCATGAGTGGATGATTTTTTTTGACCCGGCCCTGATGTGCTTTCCCGTCCTTGGCATCTCGTTGAGAGAAATGATGGTCGTGGGTGAGGGGCGGCCACCACGACGCGGTACGGGTAAACTAGTCACACTGTCAGGCCCTGCTGCTGACACTGACCTCGGACCGCACTCATGACCCAGAGTGTGTGTTGCGGGGTCTTCCGTCCGGACCCTTTAGCGCAAAAGAGCTAAGTTGTTTGAGTGTGAGTGCATGATAGGAGTGTGAGGTGCACCTTGCCGTCGCCCCCCCCCCCTCTTCCTGGGGGATCCGGCCCGTGTCTGTATCTGTCTGTACTCATGATTGAATTAGCAAGATGATGAAGCGCAAGATGAAGTGACAAATGCCCATCTAGAGCACTACAATTAAAACATTGAAAGCAATCATTTCAGGAAAAAGCCACAAGCAGCTATGCACAAGATGTGCTCTTCTATTCCAGCCTATCGTGTACCTAACGTGAAAATTACAGATTTTGAGGGTTTAACCGTTTCGACTAATGACATAAGGTGGTACAGAGTTAGGAATTGCTATTAGGCCTTATAGCATCTACAAATATTCAATACAATTAATACTAATTAGTCAACATTATTAATACTAATTATTACTCATTGTTTCTCTCATAACATCTTTCATTTTGACTTTTAGATTAAAATAAAAGTTAATCATGTTTATGAAACAGGTATCCAGTCGAATGTCAAGTCTCTGTTGACTATCTGGCCGGATATTAAGATTGGCCGGATAGTTAATCAATTTTTTGAACCAGGTGTCCAGTAGAATGTCAAGTCCCTGTTGAGTATCCGGCCGGATATTAAGATTGGCCGGATAGTTAATCATGTTTATAAACCAGGTGTCCAGTCGAATGTCAAGTCTCTGTTGACTATCCGGCCTGATATTAAGAGTGACCGGATAGTTAATCATGTTCATGAACCAGGTATCCAGTCGAATGTCAAGTCTCTGTTGACTATCCGGCCGGATATTAAGAGTGGCCGGATAGACCTAATATCTTATAGCTAAAGCTTATCCGGTGTATCCCTAACGTGAATGTCTTGTGTCCTACTCTGCTTCCACTCATTATCTTCAATGCCTTACAGGCGGTACCCACACGTAAACTGTCCTTTAACAACAATATTTGCGAGTTAAAAGTAGTTCGGTACTCAATTCGTTATTTTAGACCTTAAGCAATTTTAGTATCCTTCCAATCTACCTATTGTATGGCTGGTAGGCTCGCTGCTGACCGTAATAGCCAAGAGCAGTCGTAACGGCTGCTTAAAAGGGCCGTCCGTTGTCTTTACGGTCGTTCGACACACTCGAGTATTTATAGCTTGGGTGCATACGAGGCTTTCAAATTACAGTAATGCGGGTATCACGTGGCTCTGCCAAAGCTCATAAAATAATCTAATGGTGATTTGCATGAATAAGGCTTAGCCATTATACTGGGTGGCCGTGACGTCGACGAAAGTGAGACTTCTGTTATAAGAGTTAACATATAAGCGCTACACGTGCATACATGTTGCCAATAGTCCACGAGGGGCTGAGGAAGACGTTTTCTTGGAAAAGATTTAATAATACTCTAGGAGGAGTTAGCCCTTTAACAAATCCTTACTATCTAAATGATGATTAATAACAAAGACTTACTATGTAAATGATGATTAGTGTTGTCTCGAAATGCTAATCACCATCCTTGTTCAAATTACTACTATTCACACTAATCACATCGCTGTCTCCCCGTCGATGCATAACGAACACAATGCACGGGTGCCCGTATCATCGGGAAACCCGATAGCAGGTTAGGACTAATTGGGTCAGGGAATCCTTTCTGTTAACAAAATTCAGACAGTGATAATTCGGCATAAACTGTGTATTGTTCGCCATAATGAAACAGGTATTAACTGTGTACTGTTCACTTTTTAGTGGAACAGGCATAACCTGTGTACTGTTCGCTATAATGAAGCAGGCATTAAATGTGTACTGTTCACTATAATGGAACAGGCATAACCTGTGTACTGTTCGCCATAATGAAGCAGGCATAAACTCTGCACTGTTCGCCATGATGCAGCAAGAACAAACTGTGTACTGTTCGCCATATTGTACTGCTTGCCATAATGAAGCAGGCATAAACTCTGTACTGCTCGCCAAAACGAAGCAGGCATAAATTGTGTACTGCTCATTATAATGAAGCAGGCATACATTGTGTACTGTTTGCCATTATCAAGCAGGCATAAACTGTGTAGTGTTCGTCATAATGAAGCAGGCCTAAACTGTGTACTGTTCGCCATAATGAAGCAGGCATAAACTGTTTAATGCTCCCCATAATGAAGAAGGCATAAACTGTGTACTGCTCGCCATAATGATGCAGGCATAAACTGTTTACTGTTCGTCATAATGAAGCAGGCATAAACTGTGAACTGCCCGCCATAATGAAGCAGGCATAAACTGTGAACTGCTCGCCATAATGAAGCAGGCAAAAAATGTGCACTGCTCCCCATAATGAAGCAGGCATAAACTGTGTACTGCTCGCCATACTGATGCAGGCATAAACTGTTTACTGTTCGCCATAATGAAGCAGGCATAAACTGTGTACTGCTCATCATAATGAAGCAGGCATAAACTGTGTACTGCGCGTCATAATGCAGCAGGCATAATCTGTGTACTGCTCGCTATAATGAAGCAGGCATAAACTGTGTACTGCTCCCCATAATGAAGCAGGCATAAACTGTGTACTGCTCGCTATAATGAAGCCGGCATAAACTGTGTACTGCTCGACACAGGCATAAACTGTGTTCTGCTCGTCATACTGAAGCAGGCATAAACTGTGTACTGCTCGCTATAATGGAGCCGGCATAAACTGTGTACTGCTCGACACAGGCATAAACTGTGTATTGCTCGCCATACTGAAGCAGGCCTAAACTGTGTACTGCGTATCATAATGACGCAGGCATAAACTGTGTACTGCTCGCCATAATGGAGCAGGCATTAATTGTGTACTGCTCGCTATAGCGAAGAAGGCATAAACTGTGTGCTGTTCGCCATAATGAAGCAGACATAAACAGCGTGCTGCTCGCCCTAATGGAGCAGGCATAAATTGTGTACTGCTCGCCATAATGAAACAGGCATAAGCTGTGTGCTGCTCGCCATAATGAAGCAGGCATTGACTGTGTGCTGCTCGTCATAATGAAGCAGGCATAGGCTGTGTACTGTTCGCCATAATGAAGCAGACATAAACTGTGTACTGCTCGTCATAATGAAGCAGCCAAAAACTGTGAGCTGCTCGCCATAATGAAGCAGGCATAGACTCTGTGCTGCTCGCCCTAATGAAGCAGGCACAAACTGTGTACTGCTCGCCATATTGAAGCAGGCATAAGCTGTGTGCTGCTCGCCATAATGAAGCAGGCATAGACTGTGTGCTGCTCGCCATAATGGAGCAGGCATAAACTATGCACTGTTCGCCATAATGAATATCAGGCATAAATTATGTACTGTTCGTCATAATGCAGCAAGTACAAACTGTGTACTGTTTGCCATATTGTACTGCTTGCCATAATGTAGCAGGCATAAACTGTGTACTGCTCGCCATAACGAGGCAGGCATAAATTGTGTACTGCTCATCATAATGAAGCAGGCATAAATTGTGTACTGTTCGCCATAATGCATCAGGCATAAACTGTGTACTGTTCGTCATAATGAAGCAGGCCTAAACTGTGTACTGTTTGCCATAATGGAGCAGGCATAAACTGTTCAATGCTCGCCATAATGAAGCAGGCATAAACTGTGTACTGCTCGCCATAATGATGCAAGCATAAACTGTGTACTGTTCGCTATAATGAAGCAGGCATAAACTGTGTACTGCTCGTCATAATGAAGCAGGCATAAACTGTGTACTGATCGTCATAATGAAGCAGGCATAATCTGTGTACTGCTCGCTATAATGAAGCAGGCATAATCTGTGTACCGCTTGTCTTAATGAAGCCGGCGTAAACTGTGTACTGCTAGACATAGGCATAAACTGTGTACTGCTCGTCATAATGAAGCAGGCCTGAACTGTGTACTGCGTATCACAATGAAGCAGGCATAAACTGTGTACTGCTCGCCATAATGGAGCAGGCATAAACTGTGTACTGCTCGCCATAGACAGAAAAATCTGCCGTCTTTTAATATTTTCCTAAAAAGTGATGAGCGTACATTTTATGGGGTTTTCTCTTAGGTTTCAAAATATACACTCTTCTCCACACGCCCGAAATACAATCAAACCCGGTACCAATCAAACACTGCCTGGTCCTCTGACCTCGCCCCCACACACATTTACTTCCTACAAAGAATACAGAAAACGGCCTTACGCATCGCAACGGATTGTACACAGACCGCATCAATGTCCCACCTGCATGAGGAAACCAAGGTCCTTCCTCTCCAATTTTATCTGGATTTGGGGATTCATAATTTTAAAGTATATTGTGAACTATCTCGGCTCATTCCTACCACAATCAATTGAACCCATGCCATAACTACCGAAAAATACAAAACACACCGGAAGAACACTTTGGCTCCCTTTACACTACTATTCTACAACATACAGACAACACATCAATGCGCAGACAGATACACATACACTTCACAGCTCTTGCACTGGTTGACCATACAGCTAACACGGTCTAACAGTCACCCACCGGAAGGGACGTGGAGTAGTTGGTGATGCCTGTGGCTGACAGGTTCATCTGTCGAGGCTAAGGTACGGGCACCTTTCTAACATAGACTGGGGAATGTTCCTTCCGATTTGTGCCTGCAGTGCCGGGGCGCGTCAGATATTGTCGAGCACGGGAGAACGTGGGCCCGGAAGGCGTGTGAGCATCGCGGGAGAGCATAATTTTTTTCGGGGATGTGCCTAATATAGAAACCTGCACTGGTTGTAGCATTCCCAACATGCACATGTTGGAGGGTATCCGGGTTATTGGGCTGTACGGCTGCCGTGGCTCCTCCATCGCAGGAGGAGCTAGGGCAACGAAATAACAACAACAACAACCCTTTAAATGGAAGAGATGATATTTTGAAAAACGTTTGTCCAGTGGGTTCTAAAGAATCACTGTATCTCCATGCTGCTTACATCTTCATCATGACAAAAAAATCCGGTATGACACTAGGGCTTCTAATGCTGATCATTATTTTTTGTTTGTACTAAATTGACGCGAATTAAAAAAAACATGTTTTGTACTCTACGTTAACCTATACTCAGTTCATTTGATCCAATTGCAACACCAACGGTCGTCTTGAACGATTTTGACGAAATAAAATTGGTGTTTCATTCAGTGCAACTAAACAACGTAACCTACGAATATTATTCGCGATGCTGAGTCATGTCTTCTTACTCAGTCTTTTGGATGACTCACATCAGAGTCTAGATACTTCAATCAGTTGCTGAACCCCTGCAATTCATTGCTGCTCCTCACCACTCCTCCGAGAGGATCCCTGCAATTCATTGCTGCACCTCACCACTCCTCTGAGAGGATCCCTGCAACTCATTCTGCTCCTCATCTCTCTTCTGAGAGGATTCCTGCAATTCATTGCTGCACTTCACCACTCCTCTGAGAGGATCCCTGCAACTCAATCTGCACCTCACCACTCCTCTTAGAGGATCCCTGCAATTCATTGATGCACCTAACCACTCCTCTAAAAGGATCCCTACAATTCCTTACTGCTCCTCACCACTCCTCTAAAAGGATCCCTA
The DNA here is from genome assembly GCA_016164225.1 of Gammarus roeselii. Taxonomy (NCBI): domain Eukaryota; kingdom Metazoa; phylum Arthropoda; class Malacostraca; order Amphipoda; family Gammaridae; genus Gammarus; species Gammarus roeselii. The sequence goes on along the minus strand of SDVV010003249.1, from coordinate 1,440 downwards.
CAATTCCTTACTGCTCCTCACCACTCCTCTAAGAGGATCGCTGCAATTAATTGCTGCTCTTCACCACTCTTCTGAGAGGATCCCTGCAATTCATTGCTGCTCCTCACCACTCCACCGAGAGGATCCATGCAATTCATTGCTGCTTCTCACCACTCCACTGAGAGGATTCCTGCAATTCATTGCTGCTCCTCACCACTCCACTGAGAGGATCCTTGCAATTCATTGCTGCTCCTCACCACTCCACTGAGAGAATTCCTGCAATTTATTGATGCTCCTCAGCACTCCACTGAGAGGATCCTTGCAATTCATCGCTGCTCCTAACCACTCCACTGAGAGGATTCCTGCAATTCATTGCTGCTCCTCACCACTCCTCTGAGAGGAACCCTGCAATTCATTGCTGTTCCTTACCACTCTTCTGAGCGGATCCTTGCAATTCATTGCTGCTTTTCACCATATATCTGAGAGGATCCCTGCTATTCATCGCTGCTCCTCACCACTCTTCTGAGAGGATCCCTGCAATTCATTGCTGTTCCTCACCACTCCTCTGAGAGGGTCCCTACAATTCATTGCTGCTCCTCACCACTTCTCTAAGCGCATCCCTACAATTCATTGCTGCTCCTCACAACTCCTCTGCAGAGGAATTCATTTGATTATAAATAAAATATTAATAATCGTGGACCTGGTGAGACTTGTGTTGAATTGTATCAAGACTACAGCGACGCCTCTTCGACCCCAATAATCAGTCTCCTTCAATGAAGCCTGTTCGGCCGTGATAATTCGTCTCCCCATAAATAAATTTGACATATTCGAACTGATGATTGCACCACTTTGGATTGCTTAGCAATGTAAAAGGTTGAATGTGATAATTGCACAGGAATATTTCTTCCAGTAGAACAGCTTGTACACATAGGGAATCCAGCTGTTTCAACTGTACACATAGGGAATCCAATTATATTCTTCCCAAAAAGGTGTGTGTAGTTGACACACTGTATGGCTACGATGAAGACATCGCTAAGTGCCTCCTGGTCACCTCCGTCTGAGGGACAGTCACAAGCAGAAATTCGAAAAGCTTGAGAGTTTCACCAATTTTTGGGATAGAAACGACCAGGTTTGAATTTTTTCCATGGATATATACTTCTTAGGAAACTTTAAATTAAAATTGTAACGTGAATGAATAGTTCAAGATACCCACTAGAACGTAGTAAGGATTTAAATTATCGTGATTAAAGATACAGATCGACAGTAATTTTAAGAATAGATACTCACAATCTGAACGTAAGAAGCAGAATTTTTTCAATTTTCAAGGAATAAATTATCCCTTTTGGAACGTCCATCTAATGAGGTAACTGTAGCGAAACGTGTCATGGATTTGAAATTCGAACTTTGACTTCAATTTTTTTCTCGAGTTCTTCATTCATAACGCCATCATAAGGATATATA